>JAJMZS010003319.1:0-23722 GCA_023807205.1 Isotricha prostoma | reverse complement strand
ATATATCATATTTTACAGATAATATAAGTAATATATAATAATTTTGAAAAATGATAGAAATAATTATTTAAAAAATTTGCTCATTCTTATTTTTAATATAAATAATATTTCATTAAAGGAAATAATTATTTAATTTAAATATAATTAAATGAGTTAAAATGATTATAATAATTTATCTTTATGAATATTTTTATATTTACTGAAGTAATTTTTTTTATATATTATAATAATTAATATTAATTATTTTGTATAACAACATTAAATTATATATTTTTTTTTTTAAAATAAAACCTAAAAATAAAAAAATTTAATATATAAATGTATAATAAAATCTTTTTATTTCTCATAACAATTTTTTCAAATTTCCACTTCACTAAACAAACATTTGAAGAAATGAATTTACCATTAAACTCCACTTCTGTATTCAAAGGATTTATAATAAGAAAAATAAATGAAACCTCAATTTATATGTCAAATTACTTTCAAGAAGTAATTTTTGATTTCAAAACAATTCCAAAACCAGATGATGAATTCAAAAGAGTAAATCTTGAAGAAGGAACATTCATGGGTTCCTTATATCCCCAAATTAAAATATCATCAATAGAGGACAAAACTCAACCAATATTTTATGTCTCAAAAACACAAACTAATACTTTTATTATAAGATTTTATAATTTTGAAAATAGTACTTCATCAAATATAAGTTTGGAAACTACTAATAATTTTCTTCCAATGAGTTTCTCTATGAGTGAAAATTCAGATTTTATATTTGGAGTAGTAAGGCATTATTATCTTGCCACTTATTGTAATGAAAAAATATACAATGATTGTAGTACTTATTGTGGAAGTTATTCTAATAGACATTGTTGTGGTGAGAAATGTATTATATGGAAATATCCTTGGAAAGTTTATCAAAGAGTTTATATTTATCAAAAAGATTTATCAATATATAGGCAAATATCTGTTGAATCACAAGATTTTAATTATGATGGTGGTGCAAATTATCCTTTTAAACAAAAATCTAAAGGATTTATTTTACCTATGAGAAATGGGGCTATCATGCTTTATGATATGTATCGTTTTCCAAGTACTCCTAAATTTACTATACATTTCAGAACTATTCATAATTATTATAAGGATATTTATTATTTATCAAATACTGTTTCTTTGAATGAATGTTCAGATGATAATTCACCTATTTATTTTCAATCAATTGAAATAAATAAAAATTATTTTTTAACCTGTTATTTAAGTATAAGAGATTATAGAAGTATTTATTGTTTTTCATTTCAATATGTATCTTATTATTCAATTACACAAAAAAAAGGTTTCGGAACAATGCAATTATTAAAACAATGTGATTTACAAAATAATGCATTTTCCTTATATACAAGAGATAGTACCACAAATTTATTTTTAATTGCATGTATTGGAAAAAATTTTGTTTTAGAAGAATATAATTATGATAATTTTACAAGAACAGCATCAACATCAATTATATTTAACAACCCAGATTTAATAGAATATACAGATTTCACAGTAATATCACCTAGTTTATTAATAATAGGTTTCATTAAACATTTAGACAATTATAATTATCACTATTATAAATATTATTGGCCATATTGCCTATCAGTTAACACAACAATAATATTAAAAACAATGGAAAAATATTTAATAAGTTCCTTATTTGCAGATGAATCATTTCAAGGTTCAACAATAATGGAAATAATATCTTCACCAGGAAAAAAAGGTAAATTATGTGATCAACAAGATATAGATATATGTTTTGCATTAGGATTAACAACTAATATATTATATATTAATTCCTTATATTATATATCTGATACTAGTACAACAGATACATTCACATATAGAACAAAAGATTTAATTCCAGGAGCATCATATACTTATTCAACACAATGTACATTCAAAATAACAGTATGTTACATAGGATGCAAAACATGTACTGGAGCAAAAGATAATGATAATCACAATTGTATAGAATGTGATAATGAAAATGGTTATTATTGGGAAAATTCACCTTCAAGTAAAAAATGTGTACAAAGAGGTAATGGTTATTATATTGATTCAAATGATAAATCTTATAAACCTTGTTATCCTATTTGTAAAACTTGTTATACTGCTGGAACAAGTATTGATGATCCAAAATGTATTCAATGTGATGATACTCAAGGTTATTTTACTCATCCTATTGATGTTACTAGTTGTATTACTGGAGAAAGTGAATTTTTAGGATATTATTATAATCATACTTCTAATTCAATGTTAAAATGTCCTGATTATTGTATTGATTGTAATGAAGAATCTGTTAGTGAAGGTAATAAATGTTTACATTGTAATAATAATACTTTTTATTTTACTTTTGAAGATGAAGCTAATAATCTTTATTTTAATTGTTTTAATAATCAAACTAAAGAAAGAGATTGGTATTTTGATTATCCTTCTAAATTATATAAAAAATGTTATTCAGCTTGTAATAATTGTACTATAGGTGGTAATTCAAGTAAACATAATTGTAATGAAAATGAATGTAAAGATGAATTTATAATTGATAGATATGATAAAAGTCAATGTGCTTGTGAATATTATCATTATATTGATTCAAATGATAATTATCATTGTATGTATCCTTGTCAAGGTAATTATAATTATTTAATAAGGGAAAAAAATCAATGTGTAAATAATTGTTTATTAACTGATTATCCTTATATTTATAATTATCAATGTTATAAAAAATGTCCAAATGGAACTTCAATATTAGGTAATAATATTTATATTTGTGAAGATAATAATAAATGTTCAATTAATAATGAATATACAGAATTTAATAGTGAATTAATTTATTATGAATTAAAAAAAATAGTTGAAAAATATAATGAAGAATATTCAATTAGTAATTCTCATATTAAAACAATTAAAAATAAAAATGAAAATTTTAATTTAATTTTATATAAAAATGAAGAATGTGCAAATAAAATATTAGATAAAAAAATTGTCAAATTAAATTTAACTATATGTCAAAATTTATTAAGAGAAAAATATTCAATCCCAAAAAATATTCCATTAACTATTGCATTAATGAATTTTGAAAGAGGAAATAATAAACCAAATAAAATAACTTTTTCAATATATAATAGTCAAAATTCAAAATTATTAGATCCTTTTATTTGTAATGAAGATAATTCAATTAAAGTTGAAATAAATATAAATGAAAAAGAAAATAATATAAATTTGGAAAAGGCAAAAGAAATGAAAAATAAAGGGATTGATGTATTTAATATAAGTGATCCTTTTTTTAATGATATATGTAATACTTATAGTGAAAATGGTAAAGATGTAATTTTAAATGATAGAGTATTATATTATTATCAAAATATTTCATTATGTGATGAAGGATGTAATTATAGTAAAGTTGATTTAGAAAATTCAATTTATGAATGTAATTGTCATAATTATTTTACTTTTTCAATTAATAATACAAATGATATTCAATATGATGAAAATATTTTAAAAAATAAAGATAGTGATTCAATATTTAATGTAATGAAATGTATGAAAAATAGTCTGTTTTCAAATTTTTTAGAAAATAAAAGTAGTATTTTAGTTTCTTCATGTGCAATTGTTCAATTATCTTCTACTGTAATTTATATTTTACTTGATTTAAGGAAAGTTAGTCGATTTATAATTGGAAATCCTCCAAAGAAAAAAAAAGCAAATAAAAATAGAAATAATTATCAATTGTCTTTAAAAGAAGAAAATGGTAGTAGTAGTACTTTTGAAATAAATTCAAAAAATAAATTAAAAACTATTCAAAATAATAATTTAGTTACAAATGAAAAATTAAAACCTAATGATTTATCTGATAAAATAATTGATTATGATGATTTAACTTTAATTAATGTTGAAAAATCTGATAAAAGAACATTTTATCAATTTTATTGTTATTTTTTAAAAGTAAATCAAATGTTTATTTATACATTTATTACAAAAAATCCTTTTGATCCATTTTCAATGAAATTAAATTTATATTTTTTAAAGATTACTTTGGCATTTTTATTAAATGGACTTTTATATTCAAAAAAATATATTTCAGATAGATTTAAATCAAATGAAGAAAATGACTTTAAATTTTTTTTACATAATTCATATAAAAGAGTATTATTATGTTGTTTTATTGAGATAATATTATTTATTATTATTAATTCGATTAAAAATCCAAAAAAATTATTTAGAATGTATTATTTTAACAAAGATTCAAAAAATAATTTAAATGATGAAACTTTATTATTATATATATCTTTTAAAAGAGGGAATTATGTAATAATAATTATTAATTTTATAATATTAATAATAAGTTATCTATTCTTAACCCCTTTTAGTTTTATATTTAAAAATAGTCAATTGGACTTTATTTTAAGTGGTGTATTTACTGTAATTTTATTAGAAATTTATTCTTTTTTTTCAACTTTGATTATTACATCAATGAGATATTTAGGAATATATTTATCTAATGAAACATTTTATAATATGAGTTTGTTTTTTATAGTTTATTAAATATTTTTATTATTAGTCAAATAAAAAAAAAAATTATGTAATTAATATAAAATAAAAAAATAAATATAATTTTTTTTAAATAAAATGAATGAGCATTTAGACGAAAAATTCGTTTTTAAATTAGGTGAAAAACAATATTTATTAAATATGGTTTATGTTAATTCAAAAATATCATTTAGAGTTGATGATAATAATTCATCTCCTAAAAAAATATATAAAGATAATTTCTCACTTAATGAATTTAGAAAATTAGACAATTTTTTTTATTCATTTGAAACAATAAAAAATATTTTTCTTTTTTTATCAGAAAAATTTAATGAAAACAATTTCAATTTAATGGATAATAATGAACAAATGATATTATCATTTCAACCAAATAAATATTTAAATGAGATAAAAATTCCATTATCTTTATCAGATGCATATTTTGATACAATGTTTAATTCATTATATGAATCATATAAAAAATTAAAAGAAGAAAATGCAGATTTAAAATTAGAAAATTTAAAAATTAAAATACAATCTGGATTAACGCCACAAGAAAATACTTTTATATTAAGAGTAATAAAAGGAATTTCTTTTCAAATTACAAGTAATCAAGGAAAAAATAAAAAGTATAATAATGACTTTCAAATATTAAATTCAAAATCTGATAATGAAAAAGAAAGTTCAGAAAGTGAAGAAGAAAATTCAAAAATTGAAGAAAATAATAATGATAAAAACACAGTAATAAATAATTCAGATGAAGTATATTTTAATAAATTATTTAATGAAATGAATAAAGAAAATAGTAATACAATATTCAAACAATTTTTAGATAAATTAAATCAATTTAATACTTTTCATATGTTATCATTATTTTATGAAATATTAGCAAAAAATATGAAAAATGATGATAATTATATTTTATTAAATATTGATTTAATAAAATATTTATCAAATAATTATAAAAAAATTCCAGCTAAACCAAATAAAAAAGGAAATGATAATGTTATTATTTTAGCACTTAATGATGGTTTTTGGGTTAATAAATGGATTAAATTTACTTTTAATAATATTAAAGATTATGAAAATTGCTTTCTTGGTACTGGTAAATTTATTGCAGAATGTTCAAAAATTCTTTTTTATTTTAGAAATAGATTTAGTACTTTTTTAAGAAAAATATTAACTTTAATTAGAAATAATTCTAAAAAAGAAGAATATGAAATTTTAATTATGATTTTTATTATTGCAACAAAATCTTTTATTATTTGTCAAAATAAATATGATAATGTAAAATATAGTAAAGAATTTAATAGATCTAAAACAAAAATTGAAGCTGCTATTAAAAGTTTGTTAAATATTAATAAAGTTCAAACTGCAGGTTTTAATATTCAAATTGAAATTAAGAATTTGTTAATTTTAAAAAAAAATTTATTTGAAATATTAGAAAAAAATTATAATCAATCTCTTTTAAATCAAAATAATAATATAATGACCAATAATTCTATTCCTAACCCAAATAAAAAACTTCAAATTATGAATATTTTGTCAGTTAATCCTAATTCTGTAATAAATAATAAAAATAATCCTATTAATTCTAATTCTATGATAAATAATAGTTCAATATTTCCAAATAATAATAATATAATAAATAATAATAACAATATAATTTTAAATTCAAATAAAAATATTATCCCAAATAATAATATAATCAATACTGGATTCAATAGTTATATAAGTCCTAATAATAATAATTTTAATACAAATAGTTATATCAATCCTAATAATAATATTTTTAATCCAAATAATAATATTTATAATACAAATAATAATATTTATAATCTAAATAATAATATGAGTAACAATAATAATATCAATAATACAAATAATAATATTAATATTAATAATAATAGTAATAATTCAAACAATAATATTAATAATAATACTATTAATAACAATAATAATATTTCCAATATAGTTTTAAATACTTCAAACAATAAAAATAATAGAATTGAACAATTAAAACAAAACAAGAATGAAATTTCTACTTTATCATATCTTAATCAAACAAATTCAAAAAATCAACAAAATTTAGAAAAAGATTTAGATGATTTAATCATTGAAGATTTAGAATTATATATTTCATTTTTGGATAGTGGTTCAAAAATAGAACAATATGAATGGAAAATAATAACAGATTTATATAATATAAAAAGAGTAGAAATTCCCACAATTTTTATGTCTTATATTAATGCTTGTTTAAATATTGTTAACAATAAAACGATTTTATCTTATGCAAATTCTTATATTTCAGAAATTATTCTTTATTATTCTAAAATTGTAAATGAAAATGAGAAAAAAAATACTAAAAAAACAATACACCAATGCTTAAGTCAAATTGGTAATTATATAACTACTAATAATTTTATTAGTGATATTATAGCAAATTCTATTTTTTGTTTTGTAAATTATGGTTATATTAAATATAATGATCTTCAAGTTACTTATAATAAACATAAAGATATGGAAAAATATTTTATTATTTTAAAAAAAATTTATTTAATTGATGGTACATTACAAACATTAAAAACTTTTAGAAAATTTGATTTTGTGCGAAGACATCAACATTTTTTTGAAAAAATGTTAAAATAAGAAAAAATATATTGTTATATATTTTAATATCAAAATAAATTAAAAAAAAAATTTACAAAAATAATTTTTTAAATAATACTTATTAAATATTATACTAAAATTAAAAAAAAGCTTCATATTATTTATTAATATATCATAATAATTTTAACAATCAGAAAATGGGTAAAACTAATAAAATCCAAAATAAAAGTCATATCAATAATGAGGCTATTACAAAAAAAAAAAAAGATAAAATCAGACTCACAAAAGAATTAGATATGCTAAAATTTAAACAAAAAATAAATGATGAAATTAAAAATAACATATCTCCAGATATGAATAATTTTATTCAAAATAATGAACAAAAAGAAAAAAACTATTCATCAATATATAAACATTATATAAATGAAGAATTTTCTCCTTTATGTATAGTATTTATAAATAGAATAATTTCAAATTCAGAATCATTAAATTCTGATATAAAAAATAATAATGAAATTCATAAAATTTTATTATCTTTAACAAAGCAATTAATGATGAATGAATATGAATTAACAATTTTTTCAATGTTATTAGATGAATTTGGTTGGTCAAATATTAATTTTTCATTAAATGATTATTTAATGTTTGTTGGATTTTTTGTAAAAAAATTATCAAGTGATGATGGATTAATTATTTTTGATTATATTAAAAAAATAGATAATTCTATTAATGATAAATATTCTAATTGGAAAAAAATTTATAATGATAAAATTAAAAATCATAGTAATTTTACATATAGTGAAGTGAATAAAAGATTTAAACTTTTAAAAAAACCTTTTAATATTTATTGTCAAAATAATTTTATTGATTATAATAATATAGTTGAAAAAATTTTAAAAATGAGTTTACCTTATAATGAAAATAAACATAAAGAAAATGAAGATATTATTTCTGTTGAAGAAGGAAAAAAAATAGTAAATAAAAAACAAAAAAAAATAAATTTTCAAATAAAAAAAGTGCCTAATATAACTGATAATCCAATATCAGAAATATCAAATGTAAATAATTCATGTAATAAAAATTTAGAAAAAAAAATAAATGAAAATATAGTTCAATTTAATAATAATGGTATGTCAAAAAAAATAAATACAGAAGAAATATTAAATTTAAATATAAACAATTTACAAACTCAAAATATAAATAATAATAATAATTCAATAAATATGATAAATCCATATTTTCAAGGATTCAATTTTTATTCAAATTCTCATGAAAAGAAAAATGATTGTTCGTATAATTATTTAATTCCTCAAAATAATCAGAGTCAACAATCTTTAAGTGGGAATATTCAAATAAAAAATCCTTCTTTAATTGATTTAAATATGAGTAATATAGCAAGAAAATCTTTACAATCTTTTCATACTTTTGAAAATGATGAAGACAATTTAAAAAATTTTTTAAATCATTCAAATCATAATTTTTTTCAAAGTGGTTTAAGTTTAAATAATGTTTATGAAAACAATTTAGATTTTTTTAATTTAAATACTCCTCCTATATTTAGTAATAAATTTGACAATTTTTCTGAAATAAAATTAAATGATAATAATAATAATCAAGTTCAAAATCAAAATAATCATTTACTTGATAATGTTTTTAGAAATAATAATAATAAAGTTTATGGAATATTAAACAATAATTATTCTATTAATTATAATAATAATAATCAATTTTCACCTGTTTTTCAAATTCCTGTTAATAATAATAATATAAATTTAAATAATATAAATAATAATATTTATAATAATCAAAATTTAATTCCCTCTTCTTTTATTGATAATGAAGGAAATAAAGATAAAAAAAATTTACTTGGAATATATAATCAATTAAAAAAAAAGGAATTAAATAAAAAATAATTAAAGAAAAGATGAAAGATATCTTATATAGTTAATAATTAAAATATATTTATTTTTAATAATAATATAAGTTATTTTTTAAATTTTTTTTATAATTAATTCTATCTAATTAATGTCTCATTCTAAAAGTTTTTCAACAGGAAATGAAATTATAGATAAATTTGATTATATGATAAGAATATCAAGAATGCTCAATAAAATAGAAAATGAAATAATAATTGAAAATTATTTAGAAAAGGATATTCATAGTAAATTAATATATAATATTTAAGTTAGAAAAATTATTTCAAAAATAATGTCATTACAATCATTAGAATTAACTTTAATTTATCAAATAAATCAAGTAATTTTAAATCAAGAAGATGATTATGAATATAAAATAAATTTAATAAATAATTTAATAAATATTAATCATGAAAGTTTTAAAAGAAGATTAATAAATATTATAGATGAAATAAATAATAATTCGTTTATTGAAAAAGATGAATTTAAAAATAATGTTAAAAAAGGATTATTAAATTATAATAAATATAGTAATAATTCATCAAAAGTAAATGATGATATTCCTTTATCTTTAATAAAAGATAATTCTATTATAACTTTTAAATTTGAAAATTCAAATTTGGAAGATAATGAAATTAATAAAAGTTATATGAATAATGATTCAGAAAAATTAATAACATATTCAAATAAACAAAATAAAAATAAAAATCCTTCATTTTCATTAGATAAAAAGAAAAAAAATATAAATAAAAAAGAATCATTTATTGATAATAAAATTTATACTCAAAGAATAAATACAAAAGATTTATTGTTTAAATATAAAAAAAAAGAATGTATTAATTATACAATTAAAAAAAAGAAAAATTATTCCTCATCAGTAAAACAAAAATCTAAAATCACTGAAGGAAATACTTTAAGTAGAAATAAAATAAGTGGATTATTATTTCCTTCTTCTACTTATAGTAATATTAATTCTAAAGTTGAAAAATTAAATAGTTATGGTAATATTTTTATTATCAATAGTAAAACTGAAACAAATATTAAAAATAAGAAAAAAAAATTAATACAAAAAATTAATGATAATTCAAAAGATTTCAATAATCAGAAATTAAATTATTTAAAAAATTATCAAAATTTAAAAAATATCATTGATAATAATAAAAATGGTAAAGAAGTAAAAAAAGAAAATAATTAAAAAACAATTATTATAAATATACATATTTATTTTAAAATATTTTTAAATAATTTACATTTATCATTTATTCATTTTTTTCTTCATTTTTTTTTCTTTTTTTATTTCTTCTTATTTTACTTTTAAATTAAGTAAAACTTTGCCTTCTTCTTTAATATCAAATTTTTCAAAAATACTTTTTAATATATCATTAATTTCATTATCATCAAATCCAAAATTAGCTAAATTAAATTTATAAGTAACTAAAGTAGAAAAGATTATATTTTCTTTTTGATTCTGTGAATTAATTAAATTTAATTCTTTATTTAATTTATTTTCAATATTTTTAATCCATCCATTTTTATCTTTAAATATAGGATGATTTTTAATATCTTCTTGTAATAAAATTTTTGAAACACCTTCTTCAGTTCTATAAAATGTTTGTGATAAAATAATTACTAATTCTAATAGTTCATAATTTTTTTCTTTATTTATATAATCTAATATTATAAAAAAAATAACTTTTATATTTTCATATCCAATTGTAGTTAAATTTACTAATTTATTTCTAATTTTATTTAAATATGATAAAAAAAATAATATATATTCTTCACATTTTTGGTCTTTAAAATATTTTTTTAATTTTTCAAAATCGTTCCCAATTTTTCCCTCATAAGCTTGAATAATATAATTTTGTAAGTTATTATATTTTTTTTTAATTTCTTCATTTTCATGATATAAATAAGGTGAAATATATGGAAATTCTTGAGAAATATAATTTTTTATTATATGAATTATTTGATTTCCTTCATTAAATTCTTTTTTGATATCATCATAATTATAATAAAATGTACTTAAAGTAGTAAATGATATAAAATTTTCTTTTTTTGGTTTTTCAATATAACTGATATGATTATTAATAAATTCATTTAATTCATCTTCTATTTTAATATTTTTTAATAATGTATCTATTTCTAAAATTGAATTTAATATTGTGTCTCCTTCTTTTTTTTCTTTTTCAATAAATGTATTTATAGTTGATATAAAATTATTCATATATTTTTCTCTTATTATTTTAAATTCATTTAATGATTCATTTGAACATAATATAAGTTTGTCAACGATACTATTATAATTATTTAAAGCATTTATATATTCTCTTACTATTTTTTGACTTGAATTTTTTAAATTTTTTTCATAATATTGATTTAATTTTTCTAAAAATTTTTTTTCTGTTATTTTTATTTTTTTATTATTTATTAAATTTTTTACTCTTTCTAAAAGTAAATTAATATATTCTATTCCATATTTTGTATAATCTTCTTTTTTTATATTAAGATTCTCTTTATTTAATTTCCATTCTTCAAATATTTGAAGAAAATTTAATTTAATTTTTTCAAAATTTAATGATTCATTTGATAATAAAGTTCCTAATATTGGACATATTTCTTTTTGTAGAGAATTATATAATTCAAGATGATGAGTTAATTTATTTTTAAACAATTCTTTTATTTTAATTAAAATTGAATTTATTAAAGAATTTGAATTATCATTAATTTTAATAAATGAATAAATTCTATTAAGTGTAATTGTATATTCACCTTCAATATTTTGATATTCATTTAAAGCAAAATAAATATTTTTTAACATTTCAATTTCATCATCTTCACAAAAAAAAATCTTTTTAATATCAAAAATTTTCCCTATTTGTATTTCATTTATCATTTTTAAATTTCTTTAGAATTTAATTTTATAAAAATTATTATTTTATTTTTTTTTATTCATATTAGTTAAATTAACTGAATTATTTTATTTTTTTTAAATAATCATAATATATTATATATTATTGAAAGATTAGAGAAAATATGGAAGAAAAAAATAAATCAAGTAACTTCCAAAAATTAATAAATGAAGTTCTTTTATCTATTAATTCAAAAGAAGGAAAAGAAATAAATTATTTTTCAAATTTAAAAAGAGATATTATTTTTAAAAAACTTTTAAAAAAAAAAGACTTACCAAAATTTTTTCAATCTTATTTTTCAAATACAAATGAACATGAAAAAAAAGAAAAAAAATTCTATGACAAAATAATTGATTTATATTCAGAAACTTTTAGAAAAAAAGAAATAATTGATTATAACAATACAAAATCTGATATTACAAATTTTATAAATAACGTTAAATTATTTACTCCAAAAAAAACAAAAATAAACAATTGTTCCTCTGAAAACTCATTAAAAAATTCTTCAACATCTCCATTAAAGAATAATTCAATATTTATAATTCCTAATGACAATTTATCAAGAATTCATTTGAAATTAAATTATTTTAGAGAATCATTATCAATAGATAATAAAAATAATTTATTAAGGAATTCTTTTAAAAAATCAAATTCAATGACAAATTTAAAAGTTACAAATCCAAAAGTTTCTATTTTTCAAAAGAATTTAAATAAAATATTATTAAAAAATTTCAGTAAAAATATTCCTCATAATTCTTTTTCGAAGAAAGATAATCTTTTTAATAATATTTTAAAAAATAAATATAAAAGTAATAATAATAACTATTCTCAAAGTAAAACTTTTTTAAATAGTAAATTAATTGAAAAAACAAAAGAAGATATTTCAATATTCGAAAGTCAAAATGAATTCCAAAAAAAAATGGATTCAAGATACAAAAAACAAAATGAAGCTTTTAATAAAGTTTGTTTTTATAGTTTAGATAAAAATTCATTTTTCGATGTTACAATGGATAATACAATTAATAAATCTGATTTTAATGATAAAGTTACTTCTTTTAAAAAGAGAATGGATTTAAGTGGGTTTATTTAATTAAAGTAATTTAGTATTATTAGTATTTTTGGAATAATTATATAATTTTTTTATGAGAATTTCAAAATAACTATTATTTATAAATAAATATATATAATACTTATAATAGATTTTTTATTTGAAAAAATTATGTTTTTATCAAAAAAAATACTAAAGATATTTATAATTTCTTTTCTTCAAAGAATAAATTTAAAAAAATAAAAAATGCATATACTCTTAATTAATAATTTATAGTTTTTCAAAAAAAAATAGTTTAAAATATATAATAAACTATTTAATAAGTATAAAGTTATATTAAAATATTAATCTTTTCAAATCACTTACTTAAATTTTTCCTTAATTATTCTCTAAAAATGATTTTGAATGAGAACTTTCTCTTTTTGATATAATAGATTTTTGTTGAGTCAAATTATTAATTTTATTTAATAAATAATTTCTAATGGCATTATTATTTTCTTTTTTAGGTATATTATTTGTAAAATTTGAATTATTTGAATTAATATTTGAATAAATATTAATATAATTAACAAAGGGAACTTTATCAATATCAGAAATTGTTTTATTTAAATCTTTCAAAATACTATTTCTTTCTTTACTTTGGTTATTATATTTATAATTATTTTTATTTAAATTATCTTTTAAACCTAAAGGACTTTTTGGAATATTTTTAATATAATTTTTCCCTTTATTAAAATTATTACGATTAGTATAAATATTTTTATTTTTACTTTTATTACTTATAAATTTCTTAGTTGGGCTTTTTTTTATTGCAGAAACACATTTTACTTTCTTAGTTAAAGAAATTGGACTTACATCTCTTTTATTTGAAGAAATAAAAACTGAAGTTTTATCATTTTCTTCATCTAAACTATTATATCCAGTTCTTTGAGTCATTGTAATAAATGAAGGAGAATGAATATTTGTTGTTAATAAACTATTTGTATTATTATTATTTATTGTAGAATTAATAATATTTGTATTATTTTTTGTTCTACTTTTATTTATTTTATTTTTTGGTTTTAATATTGTAAAATTTGAATAAGTTGAATTTGTATTTCTTGCTGATTTTAAATAACTTTCTTTTTCATATTTTTCTATTTTTTTACTAAATGAACGACATTGATTTTTATAATAATTTAATTTATCTAATTCTAATTTTTGAACTTTAATTTTTTTTTCAAGTATTGGAATTTTTAAGTTACTTTTTTCATACATTTTAATTAAATTTGACAACTCATCAATTTTTTTCTTATAAGATATTACAATTTTATTATTATAAATATTTTCATCTTTTGGAATTTTTTGTTTTAATGATTCAATATTTTTTTCAAGTATTTCAATTTTATAATTTAATTCTTCAATATGTAATTTTAAAATATTTTCTATTTTAATATAATTTCTAATATCAGATTCATATCTTCTTAATAAATTTTCATAATTTGTTGGAGTGATATCGGAACCATATTCAGAAAATAATAATGATGGATCTGAATTCATTAAACTCAATTTTTCAGTTACTTTTACATCTATTAATAATCCGATATGATTTTTAATATATGATATTAAAGTTAATGGAGATACATTTTCTAATGTTGATTTTTCCTTTTTTAAATATGATTCATCTATTGTTATTGTTTCAGATTCTTTTCTTATTTTAACATTTTGGTATAAATCTATTATTGCTTCTTTAATTTGGTCTAATGTATAATTTGAATTATTTGGCATTTTTAAATTTAATTATTTTTTTCAATTCAAATCAAATATCAAAAAAAAAATTTGTATTAATTTTTTATAAATAAAAATAATATTTTAATGAATTATATTAAAATATTATTATAATAATAATTTAAATTTTTATTAAGAGGAAAAAAAATAATAATATTAACCAAAAATCAAATATTTATTACATAAAATATAAATAAATAAATAAATAAATTAAATAAAAAAAATCAAATCACTATTACAAAATATAAAAGATTAATAAAAAATAAATAAAAAAATGATTAATTGAAATTAAAAAATAAAAATTGATTTAAATTTAAAAAAATATCATTTATTTATTCTGATTATAACTACTTCTAGTTAATCTTCTATTAGAATATTTATAAAGACAATCTGGACATCTCCAAACTTCAGGTTCTTTTTTTAATTTAGCACAAGATAAATGAGCAACATTAGGACAATCTTCACAACAAATTAAATCACCATATTCATTACAATATAAACATTTATCATTCCAATCAATCATTTTTTTTGTTTTAGTTCTTCTTTCATTAATTTCTTCTTTTTCTTTTTCTTTCTCATTTTTATTATTATTAATATTATTATCATAAATATATAATTCTTCATTTTTCTTTTTATAAAAATCTCTTCTTTTATTTAAATCATATAATATTACTTCAAAAATATCAATTGAAAAATGTAACATTGGAAAATTATTTACTTTATTTAAATATTGTAAATAAAAATCTTCCAAATAATAATTTTCAAATTCTTTTGACCATAATTTTGCTTTATTTCCAAATTCTAAATTTTTATTTTTTGTCATATAATTTAAATGACCATTATTATCAATTGGTGAATTTTCAAAAGTATTTTCATCATCTTCAATAATTTTTTTATTTGAATAAGAATTTACAATATTTATTTTATAAGGTGATTTAACTCTTTCATTAAACATTCTTAATAAATTAACATATTCATTAATATCATTTATACATGTAATCCAAGTTTTAATATTACTTCTTACTTCAAAACTTTCCCATTCTTTATTATCATTTGATAAATAATTAGTTATACTTTCTTCTAAATTAAATAATCTATAATAAATTAAATCATATTCATTTATTTTTTTTGTTATTAATTCATTTTTATTATTTTCTTTATTTCTAAGTGGATTTGAATAATTAATATAATTTAATACTTTATTTTTAAAATTTTCTTCCATTGACATTGGAATAATTACATTTGATACTTCATTATTATGTTTATTATTTTTTTTTGGTAAAAATCTTTTTATTTTATTTTTTAAATTATTTTCTTTAATTCCTTTGTCAGATAATGTTTCAATTAAATTTTTTATTTCTTGTTCAATATTAATTTCTCTCCATTCATAATTTATATTTTCATTATTTTTATTAAATATTTTAATATATATTTTACTATTCATCCAAGGAAAAAAATAATATTTATATTTTCTTCCATCACTTCCTAAATATTTTTTTCCTACTGAAGGAATATTATAAATATCATTTTTAATATTTTCTATTTTATTAATTAAATCTTCTCTTTGTTTTTCAATTAAATTTATTTCTTTAATTACAGAATTAAATTCTTCTTTTTCTTTTTCTATTTTCTTTCTTAATTTTGATAATTCATGTCTTGACATATTTTGATTATCTTCACTTAAAGTTGATAATCTTTTATTTAATTGTTCTATTTTAATTTGAGGTTGTGTAAATTGTTCTTGTCTTTCTAATTCTCTTTTTTTTTGTTCAATTTCTTTTAATTCTTCTTCTAATTCTTTTTTTTCTTTTTTAAATTTATCTCTTTTTTCTTGTTCTTCTTTTATAATTTTTCTAATAAAATTTGTTTCATAACAATTATATATTAAACATTTTAAAATTAATATTTTTTCATCATATGAAAATAAGGTATTATAATCAATTATTGATTTTATTTTTGATAATTTATTAATTAATTCTTTTAATTTATCATCAACCAATTTATTTAAAGTTTTTGATAAAAAGATAAGTCTTATTAATTCAGGCCAAATTTGATAAATAAAACCATATAATTTTTTACTATCAGTAGTAAAATAATCAGAACATATTTTTACTAATAATAATTCATAATCACCATTATTATAAATATCTAAAAGAGGAATATTAGATAATTCAGTTATTAAAATAAATAATAATGAAATATGAACTGAACTAAGTAATATTATTTCACTTTCAGTATAATTTACACTTTGTGATAATCCTGAATAAAAATCTTCAATACTAAATTCACTTAAATATATTTTATGTGAAAAAGTAGAAATAAAATCATATATTTGAATTAAATCTGAAAAATTATGATTATCAATAAAATTAATTTTATTTCCTTTTGGTTTATTATAATATTTATCATCTAAATTATAAATATCTGGAAACATATATAATTCATTATCTTCTATTGGATATTTTACTGTATGTTTTGAAGATCTTTTTTCTAAAACATTATTCCAATAATCTCTAATTAAATCTCCATATATAATAATATTTTTTTTATCCTTTGTAATTAAATCATTTAATGTATTGATACTATTAATTTTTTTAATATCTTCATTTTTATTATTATTAATATTATATTCAATATCTATTAAATCTGAATTATTAACTTTTGAAATTATCTCTTTCATACATTTATTTTTTCTAAAAATTTGATTTAAATCATTAAAATTCTTTTGATTAATTTCTAATATTTTATTAGGAATAGGAAATAAAATTGGTAAACTCAAAGATTTACTTTGACTTAAATTATTTTGAGTATAAGTAAAATTTAAACAAATATTAGAATTATCCAAACTAATTTTTTTATTATTATCAATAATTCTTTTATCTTTTAAAAAAGAATCAATTAATAAATTACCATCTTTATTAACAAATCCAGAATTTTTATTTTTCAGTGATTCAGCTTTTTTTTTCAATCTCCATAATCTTCTTTTTTCATTTTTTAAAAGTCTTTTTCTTTCTCTTTCTTTATCTTCAGGAGTAATAATATTATTATTACAATTATTTTTTTCTAATTTTTTTTGAATTTTAGGATGACATCTTGGACAATACCAATTACCTTCTGGAATATCTTCTTCTTTTAATTTCAAACACTTTAAATGGAAACTTCTTGGGCAATTATCACATAAAATTAATTCACCACCATCTCTACAAATTGCACATAATTCTCTATTTTCTTTTTTATTTGAAAATGGTCTTTTTGTCTTTTTATTTAATGTAATATTTTCTTTTTCTTTATTTGCACTTGGTGATGTTTTAGTTTGACTTATTGTTTCATCATTTTGTTCTTTTGATAATGACAAATTTTTTCCAAGAATTGGTGAGGAATTTATACTTTTTGGTCTTGACATATATTTTGATTATTATTTAAAAAAATTTTAAATTAATTGACTTTATATTTCCTCTGGAACTGGAAAATAATTTTTTTTTTAAATTAATTAATTTAAATCTATTCAAATTATTATTTTTTTATTTTTTTTTGCTTATTTTAATATTTAATTAAATATTTTTTTTTATATTATTTTTAATGTTAACTTTTATATTATTTTTATGTCTTTTTTTTTATTTTTGTTTTTTTTATTATAAGATAAACAACAATAAACCATTTAAAAAAAATATATATAATCACAATTATTTATAATGTTTTTTTATAGAAGAATTTGAATTTGATTTCATAACACTACTATAAGAACTAGTAGTATCAATACCACTATTTATTCTTATTTGTGTTTTTTTTGTAGCTTTTTTTTTTTTTAATTTATTATTTTTTTTAGATTCATTTTCTAATTGAATGAGTTTTAAATCATAATTATTAGTATAATAATGTCGAAAACTATTATTCTTTTTTTTATTTAAAGAAGTTTGACTTTTTCCAATAAAATCTTTATTTCTAGAATTTCTATTTGTAAAACAATTATCTAAATTACTTTCATGTGGATTTTTAAACATTTTATAATTTTTATTATTTCTAGCAATTTCAACATCAAAATAATAAAAATCAGAAAAAACTTCATTTAAATCTGTATTACTTAATATTTTATTATATCTTTCTCTAGTATCAACTCCAATTTTTTCAATCTCATTAAAAAATCTTCTATCATAATTATCAACATTTTCAGGAATAAAAGGAGCAATAATATTTTTATTATATAAATCATCCCAATTAAAATCATCAAACCAAGAATGATTTTTTATTTCATTAATTCCATGAAAACCTAATCTTTTAAAAGGTTTTCTTTGTAACAATCCATTAATAAAATCAACACTTTCTAAAGACCAATTTTTACAAATTTCAGTTTTTTTAATATAAATTTGTGTATTCATCATTTTCTCTTTAATTTCTTTTTTACTTTTTCCATTATAAGGTCTAATATTTTTCATTAATTCATAACAAATAATTCCAAGAGCAAAATAATCAACAACAATAGTATGATTTTGTCCAAATAAAACTTCAGGTGCCAGATAACCAGGAGTTCCACTTGTTTCATTTTTATTATTTTCAATTTGAATTTTTGCAATTCCAAAATCACTTATTTTAATATAACCATTATTATCTAATAATAAATTTTCTGGTTTAATATCTCTATGAATAATATAATTTTTATGACAATATTCTAAACCTAATATTGTACATCCTATTATAAATTTTGTTTGTTCTTCTGTAAATTTTATTTTTTTATTTATGTGATATCTTAAATCTCCTCCTGATAATAAATCAAGAATTAAATATAAGTTTTCATTATCTTGAAATGAATAATGCATATTTATTATAAATGGATGATTCATTTTTGATAAAAGATTTCTTTCTGATTTTATGTTTTTTTCACTGTTTTTATCTATTATTTTTAATTTTGATATTTCTTTCATTGCATATTCTTCTTTTGTTTTTTTTAATTCTACTTTCCATACTTTACTAAAACCTCCTTGTCCTATTATTGATATAAATTTAAAATTATTTCTGTTTATTAATTCGTAACTCGAATTTATATAAGGTGAAGAATTCTTATTTCCCATATTTATGATTAAATTATTTTTTTTTTGTTTATTTTCTTTAAATTTTAATATTAGGAACAATATGTTTAAGATATTAAACATAAAGATAAAAAACTTGACTTTTTTGAATTAATGTGTAAATTATGTGAGAGTGTGAGAATAAGTGAGCCAATTGGAACAGAAGAGGCGTTAAACAGTTTTATATCCATGTTTGATATAAAAGAGAAAATAACTGAGAATGTTTGGTTCATTGATCAATTGAATCCTATTGATAGATTAAGTTTTGATTATTTAGTTATTTATACAACTGAGTATGCTTTGCCAAGAATTAAAGATAGAAATGTTAAATCGTTCTTTTTGGAGCCTTCGTTAGGTAATAATAGTTTTGAGAAGGTTGATCCTGAAAATTATATATTGAGAGTAGAAAATATTAAAAGTATATTGAATAATTTGGAAAATGCATAGTCTTTGGAAAAATTCTATAATATCTTAAGATTGTTTTTATTTAAATAAATTTTAATATTGTTATTAAAATAAGATTAAAATAATTTTTTGAGTAATATATAAATATTATAAATAATTTTATTGGAAAATTTGAAAAAAATATTATTAAATTCTATTTATTTATTTTAATAATATTATTTTTAATTTAATTATTTAATAATTCCATCTTTTTCAACTCTTTTTTTATAATTTAATTCTTCAATAGTGAAAGAATAATATAAATAATTATAAAGTATAGAATAATTATTAATTCATTCTTCATATTTTTGTATTTTACCTTCTTGAAACACTTATTCTTTAAAATAAATATTTATCTTTTTTAAAATATATTATTTCCTACAGTTTCATAAATAATATTTTCTTTTTCTTGAAATATTCTTTTATTTAACCAGAAACTGATATTGAAATATAAATAAATAAAAATTTAAAATATTAGATAAATAAGTTTAGATAAATTTGTATAAAAAATATTTTATAAATGATGAACTTATATAAATAAATCAGAAATTAAGAAAAAAAAATTTTTAATAATTAATATGATAATAAGTAAATATTGCTCTAATTTTTATCAAAATTAAATTGAAATTTTTTATATATTTTAGATTGAAACTATCAATTAAATTGTTATAATCATAATATTAAATAAAAAAATTTTAAAATTATTTTATAAAATATTATTTATCTTATTTATATTTTAGTAATATAAAAATATAATAAAAAAATAAAAAATAAAAAAATGTCAACAAAACGTGATGTAGTAATCCAAATAACAAATTTAGATATTCCAGAAGACATGATACAAGAATACAGAGAAGCATTTGATTTATTTGACTTAGATAAAAATGGTTTAATTTCAGAATATGAAATAAGAAAAATAATGAAAGATTTAGGAAATAAATTATCAGAATCAGAAGCAAATGAA
Source organism: Isotricha prostoma (assembly GCA_023807205.1). NCBI lineage: Eukaryota > Ciliophora > Litostomatea > Vestibuliferida > Isotrichidae > Isotricha > Isotricha prostoma. The sequence continues at coordinate 2,435 of JAJMZS010003319.1, read as the reverse complement.
ATAATAAGAAAATTTGATAGAAATGGAGATGGATTAATTAGTTTTGAAGAATTTGTAACAATGATTCATACTCATAATTTTTCTGTTGAAGAAAGTGATGAAGATGCAGTTCTTAAGGCTTTTAAATTATTTGATCCTAAAAATACTGGAAAAATTACTAATGATACTTTTAGAATTATTTTAACTAAATTAGGAAAAATGTTTACTAATAGTGAAGTTGATAAGTTTTTTAAAATTAGTAGAATTGAAAATGAAGATTTTATTGATTATAGGAAATTTATTAATTTTTGGAAAGAATATAAAATTACTAAAAAAATAAAGGAAGAAGAATCTAAATATATGACATATATTTAATATATTTTTTAATAAAGATAATTTTAAATTGATTAAAATATTTATTTAAAATTTATATAGTTATTATTTTATTTATTTAAATAAGATTTTAAAGATATATTTTTTTTTAGAGATTTTATAATTTAAAGTTATTAATTTATTTTTTCAAAATTAACCTAATTAAAATATATATATTTTTTAAATTATCTCAAAATTTTTAAATATATTATCCAAAAAAAATAATTGTAAAAAAAAATAATCAATAGAATAATTATATTAAAAACAGTTATATTAAAATATATATATTTAAAAAAAATTAATAATTTAATCAATTTTAAAAAAAAAAGATTTAAAATTAAAAGACTTCAAAAAAAAAAAAATGTCCATCTCTGATTATATAATTGAAAAACAATTAGGTAAAGGAGCATTTGGTTCAGTATCAAAAGTACGTAAAATATCAGATGGGAAAATATATGCATTAAAAAATGTAAAAATAGGTAAATTAAGTCAAAAAGAAAAAGAAAGTGCATTAAACGAAGTTAGATTATTATATTCATTAAACAATCCAAACATAATATTTTACTATGATGGATTTTATGATGAGCCAACAAGATCATTAAATATAATAATGGAATTTGCAGAAGACGGTGACATATCAGGAAAAATAAAAGAACTTCAAATGAAAAGAGAACAATTTTCAGAAGAGACAATTTGGAATTGGATAATTCAAATGTTAGAAGGAATAAAATATTTACATAGTAATAAAATTATTCATAGAGATTTAAAATGTGCTAATATTTTTTTAACTAAAAAAGGCATAATTAAAATTGGTGATTTAAATGTAAGTAAAGTATCAGAAAGTGGTTTTGCTAAAACTCAAACTGGAACTCCTTATTATTGTGCCCCTGAAATTTGGAAAGATGAAAAATATGATTATAAATGTGATATTTGGTCTATTGGTTGTATAATTTATGAATTATGTTCTTTAGTTCCTCCTTTTAGAGGAACTTCTTTAAAAGATTTATCTTGTAATGTTTTAAAAGGAAAATATAATCCTATTCCTCAAAATTATTCTAAAGATTTAAGTGATATTATTAGTAAAATGTTGGTTATTGATCCTAATAAAAGATATTCTATTGATCAATTATTAAATTGTGATATTATTAAGAAAAGGATTAAAAATATTAAAAATAGTATTATTCCTTTTATTATTCATAATAATAAAAAAAATATTGATAATGTTAATTTGATTAAAACTATTAAGTTACCTAAAAATTTAAAAGATATTAATAAGATTATACCTAAAAGAGTTAATAAAAAACAAATTGAAAATGAAATGATGATAAATGATGAATATGAAATTACAAAAACTTTAGATTTTAAAAAAGTTTCTGAGGAATTGAATAAAAATAATAAATATGAAATTCCAAATAATAATAATATTGTAAATCAAGATAAAAAGAATTATAATAATTTAAATATGGTAAATCAACAAATTAATCAAGATTATCAAAATAATAATAATTATAAAAAACAATCTCAACAAAGAAATGATAGACAATATGATGAAAGAAATAAATATGAAAAAAAACAACCTGACCAAAGAAATAAATATGAAAATTTATCAAATCCAAATAATAAAAATGATAATATAGAAAAGGAAAATGCAATTAATAAAGAAAAAAAATATGCAAATATAGAAACACCAAATCCTAATTATCAAAGAAATAAATATGATAATAATCAACAACAAAATAATGATAATCAAAGAAATAAATATGATAAGCAATCACAAAATAATGATTATTATGATTTTTGCAAAATATAAATATAATAATCAACAACAAAATAATGATAATCAAAGAAATAAATATGATAAGCAATCACAAAATAATGATTATTATGATTTTTCAAAATATAAATATGACAATCAACAACAAAATAATAAAATTAAATATGACGATAATTTACCAAATCCAAGTAATAAAATTAATAATAATAATCAACAAAAAGAATATCATCAAAATAAAGGACTTCCAAAAAGATTACATCATAATAATAAAACTCCAAATCCAGAAGCAGATAAATATTTAATACAATCA
>JAJMZS010003318.1:0-23733 GCA_023807205.1 Isotricha prostoma | reverse complement strand
ATTGAGAGGTTATAATATTTTTTTTATAGAATATATTATTTTTCATTCAATAAAATATTTTAGTTAATTTAGAAATATATTTTACAATTTAATTAAATAAAAAATTATTTTATTTTTACTTCATTCATTTTTCATTTCATTCATATCATCATTTTCTTTATAAAAAGAATTATAAAAACATTTAATATTTTCATCAGGATTTAATTTTAAAATATTATCAATATTCCTAAAATAAAAAAAGTGTAAAATTAAAGGAAAATCAACCGTAACTATAATTAATCTAACTTTTCCATTTTTATAAGGATTTAAAAAAAATTACTAAATATCTTTAAATAATTTTAAAAAATTTTTGAAATAACCTTAGCAAAAAAGTAACAATTGACTATATAAATAGTGGTGTAAAATACATTTTTAAATTTAAAAAAAAACTTTTTCCTTTCTTGAATAATAATTTGATAATTTAAACCAATTTGAATAATTTTAAATTAGTTTAAAAAGAGGTAAAATTGAGTAATTCCAATAATAAAAAAGAAATAAAAACTCAAAAAGTTGAATCTAATAAAGAACTAATAAAATAAAATCAATCATCTTTATTTTTTCTATATAAAAATATTAATAAAAATAAATTTAAAATATGTGATCATCCAGTAGAAAAAAATTTGTTTAGAAAATATCTAATAACAAAAATTTAATTGATCTGTATGGTTTTTTATATTTTCTTTTTATTATTAATATCATAAAAGAAATTATTCCTAATATTATTTGAATTAAACAACAAAAATTTTGTAATATTTTTCATTTTCCTTTTTCAACTATATTAAAATAGGAATTTTATTAACATTCGATATTTGAATTTTGTTTTGATTTTGATGACATTAATTTTTTTTAATGTTTTAAATTTAATTTTTAACAACAAAAAATTAAAAATAAAATATTTTTGATTTGAATTTATTTTATTGATGAACAATTGGAAAAAATATATGATTAAATATTATAAAAAAATAAATATATTTTTTTTTGATGAAATATTAAAAATAAAAATTTAATATATTCAATTTTATAATCTCTTTTCATTATATTAAAATGTTTTTTTCTACTAATTTTTTATACTTATATCTAAAAATTATATAAACATTAAATCTATCTATATAGTATTTATTTATATTTTTTAAATTAAAATACTAAAGCCTTCAATAATAATAAAAAAATATAATATGATAAATTAAGAAGATTATTAATAACTTCAATAATTTTTTTAACTCAAGATCTTTATAAACCTCTAAATAATATTAATATTTATAATTTTGAACAAAAAGATAAATTCTATTTAAAAATCGATAATTAATAACATTAAAAGAAAAATTTAAATTCAATTTATTCATAAATAAAAAATGAATAATTACATTCTGAAGCGTCAAATTTCCTTAATTGACTAAATGACGCAAAAGATATATGTTGAAAATAATCACAATCATCTTTTTTTTTAAAAAACTTAATTAATATATTTCCATTTTTACATATTTTATTAAATTTTCTGTTTGTTTTACCAACTTCTTTTAAATCTTGATATGGTAAAAAATCAATTACTTTTTTCCATAAATTTGGAGTAAGTTTATTATTATAAGAATTATAATATGAGTTTAATATTGTGTTTTGATATGAATAATAAGGATATTTTTTAATATCAATGTTTCTATTTGAAGAAGTTGATGTGTTTTCTGAATTAATTATTGATATTTTGACATTTGAACTTTTTGGTATTTTGCACCCCATATTATAGTTTTTTAATTTATAAAATTGATTTTTTTATTTTATTTAAATTAATTTTAGATATATTTTTTACATTTTAATTAGTATAAAATTCAATTATATTTAATTTAATTATATTTATATATAGATTTTTGCAATTTTAAAAATTAAAAAAATTAATGAACTCTATTGATTTAAGTATAATTATTTTTAATAATCATCAAATAAATTAATGTTAATTTTAAATTTATTTTTAAAAAAATTAAAATGATTTAATCAATTGAAATTATAATAAATAAATGTTTTTATAAATTTAAACAAAAAAAGAATAAAACAATAATATAAAAGAAAAATTGACAAATATTAAATAAATTAATAAATCTTATAAAAAATCTTTTTTATATTATGAAATAATATTAATTAATTAATCTATATTATATTGACATAAATATAATTATTTATTAATAAAATAATTTATTAAATTTTAAATATTATAATGAAAAATAATATTTATGAACTTCTTTGTTCAAGATGTCAACTAAATAAAGCAGAATATAAATGTGAAGATTGCCCAATATTATTCAATAGTTTATGTTCAAAATGTGATACTACTGTTCATAATATTTTTCCTGAAAAATTAATGCATAAGAGAATTAGAATTATTTTAAATAGAAAAAATTTTCAAGATTTAATTAATAATAATAATAATTATAATGATAAAGATATTACAAATAATTTTTCTAATTATAATAAAGAAAATAATATTAGTAATAATAATATAAATGAAAATGAAAATTCTTTTAATATGAAAAATAATAATAATTCTTTTGTTAATGATTTATCTAAATTATGTATTGAAAATAATATTTTAAAAGAAGAAAATGAGAAATTAAAAAATGATATTAAAAATTATGAAAATGAATATGAAAAAAATCTTGAAGAACTAAATAATAAATTATTTGATTATGAAAATAAAGTTTATAAATTGAAATATGATATTCAAAAAAAAAATAATACTCTTAAAGATTTAAATAAAGAAAAAATTAATAATAAAAAATTAGAAGAAAGAAAAGATATATATGAATATCAATTTAAACAATTAGAAAGAGAAAAACAATATTTAATTAATGAAATTGAAAAACAAAAAAAAAATAATGAAAATGAAAATTGTAATAATTGTGTAAATGAAAATAATTATATAAAAGAAAAAATAAAAAACTTAGAAATTGATAATGAAAATTTAAATAAGAAATTATATCAATTAGAAATAGAAAATAAAGATTTAATAAAAAGACTTTCAAATCAAATAAATTCTCAATTTTTAATTCCAACAAAAGATATTGGATTATATCAAAAAACTTATCAATTAAGTAATAATAATAAATGTTAAAAAAATTATTTAAAAAAGTTTTATTTAAAAAAGATTTATTTATTTAAATATTTTTTTATATGAAAAATATTTTTTATAAATAAACAAAATAATAATATAATATAACTCTTTTTATTATTTTAATTATTTTTAAAATTCCATTCTTTGAATTTTTCTTTCATTTTTTTTAAAAATAATTCTCCTTATTGATTTATCTTTTAAATCATTAGAATATTTTAAAAAATAATATTCCAAAAAACAAATAATTAAAAGTACAAAAATTATATTATATTGCACCATTAATTTTTCTCTTTTTGCGCTAATTAAAAAAGAAATTAAACCAAAAAAACAACCAAACATTTCACCTAAATATACCATAATATGAATAAAAGTAATACCTTTAATATTTAAGCATTCAAATTTGTAAGGAATTGTTTTAGCAAAAAAATAAAACATTTCATCTTCACAAATAAAAAGAATATTAAAAATAAAAATTAAAAAAAAAGCATAAAAAGGAAATAAATATTTTTCACAAAGAAAAACAATAAAAATTTCTGAAATAGTAAGAATAAAACTTAAAATTAAAATATATTTTATTTTTTCAATTTTAACACTTACATAAAATAAATTAAAAACAAAAATTCCTATAAAAAAGAAATAAGCTAAAAAAAACAATAAAGAAGTATATCTAATAACTAATAATTTATTATTATTATAAACAGAATTAGTAAAAATAGGAGTAGCAGATATAAAGGAAAAAATTTGATATCTCACAATAAAAACATAAAATAAAATTAATAAAAACCCTTTAAATAAAATACTATTTTTTTCAATTTCTTTATTAATAATATCTTCAATAGTATTTGATAATAAATTAGTATCATTAAAATTATTTTCATCATTAAATAAACTTAATTTAAAATTTAATTCATCTAATTTTTCACTTTCAAAATTAGTTAAATATTCATCAATTGATATAATTTCTCCTCTTGAAACAGCTTTTGTTGGATCTAATCCTTCTGCATAAACATGAAATTGTTTATCAACTGGTTCTGAATAAAAAAAATAAATAAAAATAAATATTAAAATTGATAAAAATAATAAAATAAAAGTTGGTATTAAAAAACAATATTTTAAATTTTTTGTTAATAATGAACAAAAAAATGTTAAAAAAAAACCAAATGATAATCCTAATATTGATAATATTTTAAAATAAATTAAATATATTTGTATTTTTTTTTTTGGTATAAATTCAATTAAATATTTTCTATTAACTGAATTATTTAAAGAAAAACCAAAAATTAATCTTGATAAACATAAACAAAAAATATTATCATAAAATATAATAATTAATAAATTTCCTATTATTGCTAAAATACTAGAAATTAACATTGGAGTTTTATAAGTTTTATATATTAAAAATTTAATAAAAAACATTGATAATAATCCACCAAAAGGTGTCATTCCTAATATTAAAAAATAAATATTTGTTTTATTATTTGTATAAATATGACTTGTTAAAGTTAACATTAATGGAAAAATATATGAATAACATATATTCATAAAACAAGTTTGAATTAATGATATTAAAATATTTCTTTCATTTGATTCACTCATCATTATATTTATTTTATTTATTATTTTATGAAAAGTTCCTTTATTTAAATTTAATGTTTTATTTATTATTGTTGAATCTTGTTTATATTCATATAATTCAAAATATCTATTCCAAATACGATATTGTAATAATGTATCTTGATATTTAATTTCTGTTTTATCTAATAATATTTGTAAATTAGTTTTTTTTTCATTAAAATTATATTTTTTTATTGTATTATCATCTATTACTTTTGCATTAATTAAAGAATCATCTTTAGTATCTTTCTTATTTTTTAAATTATAATTTCCTTCAATAAATAAATTATAAGAATGTTCTAATTCTTTTTTTAAGTCTTCAATTACAACATTTACTTCATCTATCATTTTAAATTGAAATATATACAATAAATCACTATTTTTCATTCCGAATTGTTCTATAATATATTCTCTTGATAAATCACTTTTTAATGAAAGTAATTTATGATCAAATTTTTTTAATATTTTATATATTGATTTTATATTCATGTTTACATAAAATGAAAGATTAAAGCATAAATTTTGTATATTCAATAATTCATTATATTCATTAATTATTTCTTCTAAATTATATAATGAATAATTACTTCTATAATGAAGTCGTTTATTTATTTGTAAATATAATTCTCTTTCTTGATTAATAAAAAATATATAAAATTTTTTTAATTCTTTATTTAATTGTTCTTTAAAATTTTTTATTACTTCATCTCTTATATCAATTAATGAACCTAATTTCCTTTTATCTTTTATGAATTGTTTTAATGATTTATAATTTATATATTCTTTTTCCCATTCTTTTATTTGTTGTTGGCGATATTTTTTTCCAAATTTTGCCATTTATTAATTTTGATTTATATTAAATAAAATTAAAAAAAATAATTTAACTAAATTAATAAATTTATTATTTATTTGTTTTAGTGATTATATTAAATAATATAAAAATAACTAATTAATTATCAATAAAATTTATTTTTAACCATTATTTTTATTTTATTTGAATAATATAAATTTTTTTAATAATAAAAAAATAAATATAAGTTGCTTATTATATTTTTATCTACATAAATTGACTAAATTTAAATTTGAATATCAAATTGATATTTATAAAATAAATTTTGAAACTCTATAATCCATATTATATTAATTAATAGGTATTGAATTTATTAACTACAATTATATTTTCATTTTCACCAATTTTTCTAATCTTACAATTTTCAAATATATTATAATTTTCTAAAGTATTTAATAATGCTTTCCATTTATCTTCTTTTTCATAAGACTTATTAATTGAAAAAAAATAATCAGAAATTAAATCATTTTCTTTTTTAAATAAAATACTTCTTCTTATATTTTCAGATATAAAATTACTTATTTCTAAAGGAATATCATCATTATTATTTTGATTTTTATTATCACCATTATTATTTAATTTAGCATTTGCTGCAAAATCAAATCTAGATTTTTTTTCTCTTTTATATAAATTATCTAAACCAATAATACTATAAATTTTTTTCCTTTTTATATTATCATTATAAATAAAATTTAAATTAATTTTATTATTATATCTTTCATAATATTCTTTAACAATCTCTTTATTATAAACATTACTTGCATTTGGAAAAATAGTTTTTTTATTTTTAATATCCCTTAAATATTTAATAACATTAACATTATTAAAAATTCCACTTAATTTAATTGCTTTTATATGTTGATTTTTATAAATTGTTTTATTATAATTAACATCATCTTTATTAATAACATCTTTAACATCAGCAAAATAATGCAAATATAAACAATCTTTATTATTACACTTATTTCCATATAAAAAATTAGAACAATATTTAGTAGTTCCATATGACGCTTTTATAATATGATTTTCAAAAACAAAATTATCTAAATTTAAAATTGCAAGTGAACTTTCAGAAAAAGAAGAATAAGTAATATGACAAGAATAACTTGGTCCATTTGGATTATTTGAATTATATATTTTATTTTTATTTACATTTATTTTTAAAATTTTTCCATATTGACCTAAATATTCAAATGATGATAATAATTTTTCATTATAAGCTAAGTATTTTGGAAATCCTATTAAATAAACTAAATTTTTTTGAGTTATTCTTAATTTTTGCATTTGAGAATAATATTCTTTTGAATTTAATCTTTTTGGGAAATGAAAAGGTAAAATTTTTTCATTATCTTTTCTTTGTGATGTTAATTCGTTATTATTTTGAGAAGGTGAATTTGACATTTTTTTATATTGATAAATTTTGATAATTGTATAATAATACTTTAAGTTTATAATTTTTTATTTTTATAATAATTTTTGACATTCCTTATTTTTAGTTTTATTATATATTTATTTTTTTTTAAATTTATATAAAGAAAAAAATTCAATTTGTAAATAAATGTAATAATAATAATTATCTAATATTGATATTTTTGTATATTTAAATTATAGAAAATATTAAAAATGATTCATTCCAAAAAATTGGTTTATTCTAAACCAAAAATAAAAGATAATTTTCAAACATTTCATAAAAGTATTTCACAAAAACAAATTAATATTTATGAAACTTTAAATAATTCTTCAATTAATTCTAAAGAACCTACAATTAAATCATATCTAATAAAATTTAAAAGAAATTTTCATAGAAAAGAATTATATAGTAATAGAGAAATATCTTATGCTTTTAATAGGAATAATTTTATAACTAATGAAATAAATTTAATTATTCCTAGCTCCAATATAATTAATCAAGATTTTAATGAAAAAAGTAATTTGTTTAAAGAAAATAATGTGAAAAATTTATCTTTTAGTCAAACAAAAAGAGATAAAACAAAAATATTTGAAAAATTATTTAATCGAGAAATTAATCAAAATAATTATATTAATAAAGATTTATCATTAAATCTAGATAAAACAAATAAAATATTTGATAATAATAATAAAAATAAAAAAAAAATAATCAAATTTAGTTTAAAAAAAAAGTTATTAGAAGATAGAAAAAAAATAAAAGAAAAAACAAAAGTATATTCAGCTTTATCTTATGATGAAAAAAATAAAATTTCTTTAAATAAGAATAAATGTAAAGAAATAAAAGAAAGAAGTTATGATTTTTTTAAAAATAATCAAATGTTTCATTTTTCTAAAAAAAATAATTATTTCAATATAAAACAATTTAAAAATAAATTGAATAAAAGCCAAATAGGAAAAAATAAAAATGATAATGATTATTATATTGAAAATAATTTTTATAATTTTTATAATTTTAATTAAATGAATATAATAATTTTAACCAATAAAAGACAAATTTGAATAAAAAAAATTTGTATTATTTAGTTTATCAATAAAGATATATTTATAAATATGAAAAGAAAAAAATAAAAGTAAATAAAGAACATAATTTAAGAAAGATTTAAAGTTATTTTTACATTATTAAAAATAATATAAATAAATAATAAATATTAAATAATTAAAAATTATTAAATTATAAAAAAATAGAAATAATTCATAAATTTATAATATTAAGAGAATTAAAACAATTTTGTTTCAAAGAATAAATGAAAAAATACTTTGAAGAAGAAAATTTTAATGATTCAAATGATTCACTAGATTTAAATATTTCAGGAATTGATCATCTTTCCGAAAAATCAACAGGAGATGATATTAATATTAATAATCATTCATTAAAATATTTTCCAAATGATATTATTTCTTGTTATTCTATAACAGTTTCTGAATTAAAAGAAAAGAAAGAAAAAGAAATTCCAAGTGAAATTTTATTTAATCCTATACAAAATAATATTTGCAAAAGAAAAGATTATATATTAAAAAAATTTAAAGTGAAGTCATCAAAATATTTAATTGAAAGATTAAACCAAAATGATAAAAAAATAAAATTTTATAAATTAAATTTCAAATATTTTACTCAAAATATAAATTATAATCAAAATTATAATTGGTTTTTTTTTAAAGTTAAAGATATTATTACTTTAAAGAATGAAAAAAATAAAAAAGCTATTTTAAAATTTGAAAAAATTCTCAAAAAGTCTAGCAATTTGAATGAAATAAATAAATTATTAAATATCACGTATTATGATTATTTATTATATTATTATGAATATCAATTTAAAAATGATTTTATAAATAATCATGAATATTATGAAGAATTAAAAAATTATAATTATATATACACAATGAGAACTATAGGAAATAATAAAAAAAAGAAGAAATAATTCATTTAAAATTATTATTTATTTAATATAAATTTAAATTTAATTTTATTTATTTTTTAAAATAAAAAATTTTAATATTCTTAAATAAAAAAAAATTTTAATATTATTTAAATATTAATGTTAGATACAAAATTAATAATATCTGAAACAATCAATTTAATTCCTTTTGCTTTATTTATTTTATTAATAGTCAAGCAAAATAATAAACCAAGTATTTCAATAAGATCACCAAAATTATTAATAAGTGAAAATATTGGAGTATATTTAATTTCTGCTATTTTCATTTTTTCTTATTTTACACCATATAATAATATAAATAAAATATTATACAGTTTTTATTATGTTTCTCAAGGAATAACAATAATCTCATTTTATATGAGATGTCAAAGAATTTTATTTTGTTATAAAGTAAAATATGATGATAAAGACGATTTAAATATGTTTAAAAAAAAACAATTTTATTATAGTGAAAATTATTATTTTTTATTAATGATTCTTTTTTTAGGAATTTTTCTTATTTTTTTTTTAGTTTATTCTTTAACTAATGATGATGCAATTACAATTCCTTTTATAGAAGATGAAAAAAAACAAAATCAAATTGATATTTATTGTTGGTTAATTTTAAATTTTATTGAAATGTTAATTTTAATAACATTTATATATAAATTTATTATAAATACAGTTCAATTTAATTTGATTTTTGAAATTATTAGTTTTTCAATTTTATGGTTTTTTTATTTTAATTTAATTTACTTTCCAAAAATGAAAATATTTGATATAGTCGTTTTTAAAGAAAATAATCATATTTTAATTATAATTTCATTAATATTTTTATATTTGAATTTAATTTTAACTGGATATTTTCCAATTATTTTATCTTATTATCAAAAAACTGTAATTAATTATTTTTTACAAAAAGATTGTTTAAATAATTTATATTTATTTCTTTGTAATGAAGAATGTTATAATATATTTTATAATTATCTTTATAAAAAAATACCAGAAGATATTTTTTATTTAGATTTATATTCTCATATTATGTTATATAGATTTCATTTTACAAATGAAGAAAATGAAGAAAAAAAAATTAATGAAGGACAATTAATTTATAATAAATATTTTTCAAATAAATTATATAATGATAAATTTAATGAGATTATTGAAGAAATTCAATCAAATTATGATAAAGGTATTAATAATAATATGGAATGTTTTGATCCTGCTTTAAGTTTAGCTTATAATAAATTAGGAGATGATTTTAATTCATTTAAAAAAAGTATTTATTTTGATAATTTAAAAGATAAAGTTGGTATGAAAGCAAATATTTATTGTAAATTGATTAATTTAGGTTTAATTGAAAAAGTTTAAAAGAATAAAATATAATAAGTATTTTATATTTAAATATCAATAATTTCCTTTTTATCAAAATATGATAAAAAATTATTAAAAATTATTTATTAAATAGAAATAAAAAATAACTTAGTAATATTTTTTATTGCTCATTAAAATTAAAATAAATTAAAAATAAAATATAAATAATTTTATTGAAGAAATAGATATTGTGTTAATTAGGAGAATAAATATATTTTTAAATGAATAAGAAAATCTTTATTATTTATTTTTTATACAATATTTAACAATAAAATAATTACCAATATTTATCAATTTTATTTTATTTTTATATCTGTTTAATGCTCAATGAAATTTTCTAATGAATCAATTATTGCCTTATTATATTTCTTTTTTTTACTTTTTTTAAAAGGTTTTGAAATATTAATTTGTAAACCAGGTGATGTAAAAAATAATAATAAAATAAATATTCCTTTTAAACCTTCTAAAATTAAATTTAAATATTCAAAAAAAGGAGAAATTTCAAGAAAAGATTGTAATCTTTTGAATTTATTAATTATTCCAATTGGTGATATAATTAAATAAATTAAAGGATAATATAATATTTCTTTATTACTTTTAATTTTTTTTTTAATTTTGTTTTCTATATTGAAAATAAATGCTTTACATTTTTTGTAACAATATAATATTAAAAAATATTCAAAAACTTCAAAAAATAAAATAACTCTTTGATTATTCATGATAAAAATTCTTTTTATTTTTGTGTTTAAAGATAAAGAGCAATAATAAATATCATTTCCATATAGATTAAATATATATAAATAAAGACATATAAAAAAAGGAATTAAAGTTGAAAAAAATAAAAAAATAATAGTAAATCTAAATTTATTATGAATATAATATTTGGGATTTATTATTTCAATTAAATAAGTATAACATATAAAAAAGTTCCAAATAATTGAACCTTGTTTAGAAAAATTTAATAAAAACCCTTGTGTAATACAAAGTGAATCAATTAATTCATTATTATTAAAAGTAAGAAGAATTGAAACAAAATATAATAAATCATTTAATAGTAAAAATAAAAGATTAATATATGAAGGATATTTCTTTATTTTATATGCTAATATCATTATTATAACTGGAATTGTACATAATATTGAAGGAATTAAAAAAAGTTTTTTAAAAAATAATAAATATGTATTATCCATAAATTATATTAATTAAATAAAAAATAAAAAAATAAATTTAAAAAACAATTTTTAATAGCAAATTAATTATTAATTATTATTATAAATATTTAGATAAATACGAAAATAATTAAACATAAGAAACAAATTTTACATATAAAATATATTTCACTTAAACATTTTTAAAACTTCGAAATTACTTTTAACAAAATTATTTTTAATAATAATACTTTTAGTAAATTCCATTATTTTTATAGAATTATATAAATTAGCAATTTTACTTAATTTTTCTAAATGGCAATCTTTATAATAACCACCATTAATTAACTCTTCATAATCATTATAACAACAATTTAAACAAGTTTGTGCTCCCATAAATTCACTTTTATAAAATAATAATCTAATTGGATATTCTAAAATATATTTAATATAATAATATAAGGAATAATTATTTATTTTTTTAAAAAAATTATTATTAACAAAACCAGGATGAATACTAATTGATTTTATTTCAAACCCATTTTTAATAAAGTAATCACTTAAATAAATTGAATGATAAATATTTGATAATTTAGAAATATAATATGTTTCTATTGGATTATAATTTTGTTTTGTTTGTTCAAAATTTAAATTATTTGTTGCTATAAAATTATTAAAAATGCTTTTTGTTATTAATTGATAATTTGAAGAAGTAATATTAATAATTATTCCTTTTGGATTAAAAGAATCAATTAATAAAGAAGTTAATATAAAATGACCTATAAAATTATTTAAAAAAGTTTCTTCAATGCCATTTATTAATTTAAAATTATTAAAACAAGATCCAGCATTATTAATAAGAATATCAACAAAACCAATTTTTTCTTTAAATTCTTTTACAAAATTTAATATTGAAAAATAATCTCTTAAATCAACTTTTGCAAAAGAACAATTTTTTCTATATTTTAATTTTAAAGAATTTATTTTTTCAATTCCTTTATATTTATCCTTTGATAAAATAATAACTTTTGCTTTATTATGTAATAATTCTTTTGTAATTTCCCATCCAATTCCATTTGACCCTCCTGTTATTAAAATAATTTTTCCACTTAAATCTTTATTTAAACAAGTCTTTGGTCCATTAAACCAATATGAAATTAAAAATAAAATAATTACAATTGTCAATATTAGAAATAGTGTTAATAAAGATAAAGTGGAAATCATTTTTTTAATTTTTTGTTTTTTTATTTTTAAATAAAAATAAATTTGCTTATATATTATTTATATTTTTTTGTAAATGAATATATTTTTTATTTATTAAAAGTTAATTTTTTTCTAGAAGATATTTTTGCTTTATTCTATTTAATTTATTTGTTTTTTCAATAAGGATTTTAGTTAATCCTTTTGTAAAATCATCATTTTGATTTTCATTATTTTGATATGATATTATATTTATTTTTTCTTTTTCATTATTATTTTCATTTATTGAATTAATTTTTTTTTCTTTAAAACAATTTTGTATAGTATTTGTTAAATTATTGATTTTATACATAATATTATTCCATTCATTATTATTTTCATTTTTATTTTTTATTGAATTTAATTCATTATTTGTTTTAGAAAATTTTATTTTTTGAAATTCTTCTTTTTCTTCATTATCAGTTTTTTTGTTTTTTTTTGATTTATTTTTATTTAGAAAAATATCATAATTAAAAAATTGATTTTCATTTAAAATATTTTGAAATTTAAAATTATAATCATTAGTTTTATTTAAATTATTTATATTTTTATTTTTTAAAACATTTTCAATTTTTTTTAAAATTTTAATTTCCTCATTTTTTTTTTTAATTTTTTTTTCACTATTAAATTCTTTTTCAAATAATTTTAAATCATTTTGGTTCATTTTATTAATTTCATTTTCATTTTCAATATTTTTTAAAACTTTTTTTTTAAATGTTTTATTATTAATATAATCATTACTAAAAGTCCTTAAATTATTATTATATAATTCATTTTCAATTTTAAATAAAAATTGATTTAATTCTAAATTAAAACTATCTTCAAATAAATAAAAATTATTAATATAACATTTTCTAAAACCACCATAAGTTTCTTTTATAATAACTTTAATATAATTATAATAAACATCAAATTTATTTTTTTTACTTTTTATCTTATCTAAATTTTTTAATCTTACTAATTGAACTCCTCCTTTATATTTAAATAAATAATTTCCTAAAGAAAAATATTTTTTATTATCATTTGAAAAACAAATTTCTATTAATTTTGGATTTGTTTGTAATGTATAATTACAATAAAAACCGAAAATATTTAAAATATTTTTTGGTTTTTTTCTCATTAATGTTAAATTAAATATTATTTCTTGAGGTACATTTTTACTTGATAACCAAATTTCATTTCTTTTTGGATTAATACTATTTTCTATTGGAAAATTAATATCTGAAGAGCTACATTTATGAATTAATATTCCATTTTCTGAAGAAAGATAATTAAATATATTATTTTCTTTATTTTTCATTTTTTTAAATTTATTTTTTTTATTTTTTATAATTTGTAAATTAACAACTTTTATTTTTTAATATTTATTTTTCAAATCAAAAAATAATTTTATTCATAAAAAATTTATAAAGTTATTTATAAATAAATAAAGACTTTTAAAAATATTTACATACCAAATTTATTCAAATAAAAAAAAACACTAAATATTTTTTTCTCAGTATAAAAATTTATGTAATTTGATAATTTCTTTATATAAATTTTCCTCTTCAATTATATATTCTAAAGGAAAGATTATAATAAAATTAATAAAATCTTTAAATTGAATATAACTATAAAGTATTGTAATTAAAAACAAAAAGAATAATAATATAACACATAAAATAAAAAAATATAAAATCGTTTTAATTGATTTAAATATAATATCAGTTTTATCTTTTTCCAAATCTCTAAAAATAAATTGAGTTTGTCTAAATGATAAATATAAATAATTTAAAATAAAATCATCACAATTTGAATAAAAATTTTCAAAATCTTTTAAATTATTTAATTGTACATTATTATTATTAATATATTTAAATGTATCAATTATATTATAAATTTCAATTTCTAATTGTATAAAACAATTTTCTATTCCTTTAGTAACAACAGTCGACCAAAATTCAATACATGTATTAAATTTTGGTTCATTATAAAAAAATAAATGAAATAGAACATCACATGCATTTCCATTAAATAATTTAATTAAAAGTGAATATGAATTATTTTTTGTCATATCTACATTAATTGAAAATAAAGATATTATATTGCTTAATTTTTTAATAGATATTTTTTCTTCGTTTGGTATTTCAAAATAATATTTTTGATTCTGTAAAAGAGTCAAATTTTCTTTTGTATATATTTCATCATTAAAAGTTACTAATTCATAATTTGAATTTAATTGATTTATTTTTTCATTTTTTTCAATTATGAAATTTGTAAAATAAATTGATTGATTTTTTATTATTCCAAATGAAGAAAATGTACTTATATAAATTTCAAATATTGATGACATGAAATCATCAAATTGTAATAGATTATTTTTCCTATTTCCATTATATAAATATATGATTAAATAATAAAACAATATTAGAATTGAAATAGTCATTAATTTGAGAATAAATCCTATATTATATATAAAAAAATAATTATTCATTACCTTTATTTTTTGTTGTCTATAATTATTTATTGGAATCCTTAATTTTTTTTTATTTTGTTTTTTATTATTTTTTATATTCTCATTTTCATCTTTTTGATTTTTTTTATTTTCTTCATTTGAATTATTGTCATCATTTATTTCATTTTTTAATTTTTTTTTTAACTCTTCTAAAAATTTAATATAATTTTCAAATGTTTCAGTATTAAATTTTACAATTTTAAAAATAAGATTTGATTGAGTTTGTTGTATTTTTAAAACAAATTTAATGAAAAGTACAAATATTATAAAAAAAATTATTAAATTTATATATAAAAATATTTTGTTGTGGAAAAATCTTTTTTGTTCTAAAATTTCCCTTTTTTGATTATTATTAAATCCTTTTGTAATATTTAAATTTAAGTATAAAATACAATATTCAATAATACTTTCAATATAATCATTAAAATATTGTTGTTCATCAAAAATATATTTTTCAATATTAATATTAATTTTTTTAGTATAAGAAAAAATCAAAAATAAAATATCAGATAATTGAGCATCAAATATAATATAATTATTTGCATTATTAGAATAAATATTAATTGAATAATTTTTTCTAATTATATTTTGAAAATCAATATCTAATTCCAATAATTTATCCATATTTTCTTTTAAATTTCTAATTTCCATATCAATTAATTTATCAAAGTTTTCTAAACAAAAATTTTTATTTACACAAGTTTGATTTCCTATTATATTATATTTTAACATTTTTAAATCTATTATTGAAAAATATATTGCATATAAAATTATTTTAGTATTATTAAAAAAATAATTTTGATTAAGATAACTTTGGATTTCTTTAAAATGGAATTCTATTGAATTATTTGTACAAATCATTAAAATGGTTGTTAATAATGGAAAAATAAAACTCATTATTTCCATTATAAATATTAAATTAGGTATTTCATTATTTAATATTTTTTTTTTTATATCTTCAAAATTAATATAATAATTTTTTAGCTTTGAATTATTTGAATTTTTACTATTATTAAAAAAAGGTTTTTCAATTGATTCTTTTTGATTATTTAAATAGTTATTTTTTTCATTTGTTGTTTTTTCATTTTTATTCTTGGGTTTTTCATTAATTAATAATTGAATTTTTCTCTCTTGATTATAATTATTGAAATCATTATTTTTTATATCAAAATTTATTGAATTATTCAATGATTGTATTATTTTTTTTTTTTTTGTTATTTCAAATTCTGAAAAAATGTCTCTATTAATATATACTCTATAATAAATATATTTATCATTTAAAAATACGTGTTTTGTAATTTTATATGAAATTTGATAATAAATATTATTACAATTTTTCTTATAATCATTAATTAAATCTAAATAATTTTTATTATCATTTTCATTAATTATCAAATTTTTATTTAAATTTTTGAATATAGAGGATTTTTTGTCCATATGACCTATCTTATTTCTTTTATCTTTAATATAACTAAAATATGAATTAATTTTTTTTTCAAAATCATAAATATCACATAAAATAGGAAATAAAATCCCTTTAAAATCAGTATTTACTTTTTTAATAAATATCTTATCATGATTAAAACTAATCAAATTTAAAATACTTGGAATAATTATTGAAATATTAAATCCAAGAATTTTATTATTTAAACCAAATGGATAATGTTCATTGTTATAAATATTATTATTTAAGTAATTTGAATATAATGGAATAGTCATTGAATCAATTTTTAATTCTTTATCTAAAAGAATTATAAAACCTTTATCTCTAATTATTTGTAATAAACCAATATAAATTGAACCTGCTGAAAAATCTGGTATTAATTTAAAGAAACCTTTAATATTATATAATTCATTATTTTTCCCTTTTAATAATATATCTTTTTCTTTTTTAAAAATTATTCTTATATTATTATATTTTAAACTTTCTTTATATAATTCATTATGAAAATAAGAAATACATTTTGGTATTAAATTATCTATTTCTAAATTAATAATATCTTTTGGAGAGTAATTAAATAAATTTATAAAATTGGAAGTTACATAAATTATATTTCCTTTAAAAGAATAATCATTAAATAAAATTATTGATGAAATTTGTTTATCAAATAAAGAATAATACATTCTATCTTTATAAATTAATTCTAAATTTTTTAATTTTGACAATTTATTTTCTTCTTCTTTGAATAGATAATTATCTTGGATAATATTATATAAAAAGAACATATAATCATTTTTTATTTCTTCATTAAAAACATTTAAAGATATTATTTTATTCCACAAAGTAAAAATTTCATTTCTAATTTTTAATATTTTTTTTCCAGTTTGAATAAAGTTAGGAATTAAATTTTTATCAATATTATTATTTCTTAAAATATCAAAATAATTATATTGTTCAAATATAGTATCATTAATTTTTACTTTTAAATCATCTATTAATTCATAATATAAAATTACTTTTCCAATTTGAATTTTATTTAATTCATCTAAATTTGATTCTTTTATTTTTTTTATTATGAAAAATTTTGCATCTTCAATTAATGAATAAGTTAAATAGTTATTATATATTCCTTTTAATTTAAATTTTAACAAATAATATATTGCTAAATTGTAATTTTTTATTTTGTTGATTAAAAAAGCACATAAAATAAAAATTGAATCATTTTTAATTTTATCGAATATAGAATTTAATAAAGTAAATATTATACTATGTACTTCAAATAAAATATTATTTTTTCCGTTACAAAATTTATTTTTTAGATATTGATTTGTTGAAATTTTTTCATATATTTCTTTTAAATTTAAATCATCATAAAATTGTTCTTTAAATAAATTAATTATTCCTGTTAATAATATTTTGTTTTCTTCATTTTCATTATCTAATATTAAATAAATATTATGATTAAAAATTTCTATTTCTTTTAAAGAAAAATTATTTATTATATTTAAATTTGTCAATGATTTTTCTCTTTTATTTTTTAAATATAAATAAATAAATAATCCTGAAAAACACCAACCAATAATAAGAAATAAATAAATTTGTTTAAAAGTAAATATTAATCTTAATAATAAAGTAATAGTAAACCACATTGTAATAGTCCATCCCATTAAATTTAAAAAATTCATACTTTCATTATAAAAATATACATTTTTTATAAAATAAATTAATATAAATAAAGACATTATAACATAAATAACTCTAACTAAAATTCTTATCCATAATTTATTTCCACCATAAATATTAAAATAAAAACCAATAAAATAATATATAATGGTTAAAATATTAGAATAAATATTATAATAAGAATTAATTCTTGAATAAATATTCATATTTTTCATATTTCCAATTGTTCCTATAAAATAATTGACAATGAAAAAATAAAATATAGAAAAAATTAAAAATATAAAACAAATAATTATTAAAATAATATGTTGTATTTTATAACAATCAATTTCCAAATATTTTGTTTTTGAATTTTTGCAATATGTTATATATAACATTGTATTTATATGAAAGCATAAAAAATAATTAATAAATATGAGATTCACATAATTGTAAATTTGAATTAATTTTGAATTTTTTTTTTTTAATATTATAATAATCAATATTATTATGGTTATATTATATATAAAAGAGATAATCAATGCTAAAATATATTCAGTATTGTTTGAAATAATATCATGAAAAAATAATTTATTTTTTAAAAGAAATATAAATTTCAAGATAAAATCAGCAAAGAATCTTCTTTGAGGCATCCAAGAAATTATTATGAAAATAAATTGTAGAAAAAACAAAGCTTTAAAAAAAAATTCAACAATTATATTATTTATTTGATGTTGATTTATATAATAAAAAAATACATATAAATTATAAAAAATTTTATTTGAATAAATCTCTAAAATATGAAATGATTCTTTTATGTTTATTAAGGAGAATAAATTTGAATCTATCATATCAAATAAAATAATTAATTTGTCAATAATTAATGTTTTTAAAAAAATAATTTTATTCAAGATATATTTATTATTTAAATTTTTATGAACAGCTTAAAATATATGAATTTAAATAAAGAAAATTTTATGATATTTTATATATAAAATTATAAAACAACACTTAAAAATAAAAATTGTAATTTATTAAAAATTATTATTTTTAAATTAAATTATTAATAATTCTATTGATAATATAGTTAAATATGTAAAATTAACTGTAATGAACACAAGAATTAAAAGTTATAAATAAAAATATGTTTTAAAAATAAATATTTTGTAATATACACTTATATAATATTTTTAAATAAATTCCTCAAAAAAAATATAAAATAATCTAATTAAAAAAAATCTATAAAAAACAAATACTTCAAAAAAAAGCTAAAATTTACAAATTATTATTAAACTTAATGAAAAACAAATAAAAAATGATATTAATTAATTTTCTTAATAGCCAAATCCACCATTTTAATTTTTTTTTCTTCAAATTTAAGTTCATCCATTATTTTATTATCTATTTTAACACATTCATTTTTAATCATATCAAAAATAGCAAATAATTTTTTTTCAAATCTTCCAATATTTCCTCCATATAATAATAATTTTTCTTTAGTAAAAGGAGCAACAGTAATATAATTTAAAGTTAAATTTAAATCAGAACTTTTATAATAATCAACTTTAATCCAACCACTTTTTATATCTTTTAATTCTAAAACTTCAATAACTTCACTAAAATTATTTTTTTTTTCAATTTTTCCTTCCATACCAAAAAGTGAATATAAATCACTTGTAAAATTATCAAAATATAAATTTACATTTGCTCTTGGAATTTTTAAATCTGGTAATTTAATCCATTTTTCACTATAAATATCAAATATTTCACAAATACAATTTAATTCTCCTCCAATTACAATTAAACAATCATATTTATCTAAATATTCAATTGAATGATATGAATGTGGATAATTCAAATTAGATATTTTTTTAATATTAAAATTTTGTATATTTAAAGATAAAACAATATTAATTGGATTTTTTATACTATCAACCCCTCCTGTAATATATAATATATTATCTATTAAAATATGTCTATTTCCTTCTGGAAAAATATTATATCCATGTATTTCTTTATTTAATGATATTGGAATTTTTGTTATTTTTTTATTTAATGGATTAAATATACTTATATAATTTGTTCCTGAAATTGGTTTTGCATATTCTTTTAGTTTATTATTTCTAATTGTCCAATTTTTTAAATGTGATAATGTTGTCATTTCTGATTTTATATTTGGTAAAATTGATGATAATTTATTATTTGTATTTTTTGTTGATATTGTTTTTGAATATAAATTTTCTTTTTGAAATTGATTTGGTATTAAGTTATTATTATATTTTAAATTAGGAGTTTTTGGTTTATTTAATATATTTGTATTTGAATAATTGTTCATTATTTTATTATTATTAAATTTATTATTGTTTATGTTATTATAATTTAAATTATTAAAATTAGGAAAATTTATATTATAATAATTTTCATAATTATTATTATTTTGAAGGTCAAAATTTGGATTTGGAATATTCGAATTAAGATTATTATCAATGTCATTAATATTAAAATTTCCATCATTAGTATCAAAAAATTTACTATATAAACCATAAATTGAATAAGCAAAAAATTTTTGTATAATTCTATTATCTAACATTATTTCATCTGGTGGAATATTAATTATATGAATAACATTATTTGTATTAAATATATTAACACTACTATTATTATTTTTAGAAATGATATTTACATTACTTCGAGAAGTCAGACATTCTTTTTCTTTATTAATTGAATTAATATTATAAATATTAGTTTTTGATCTACTATGACTCATATTTCTTTTTGGAGAATGAATTTTATTTTTTGAATTTTTTCTTGTTTTTTGCTTTATTTTCATATTATAATTATTTACATTGTTCATAAAATATTCTTGATTAAAAATTACTTCTTTTCCTTTTTTATTTTTAGAATCAAAAATATCTAACATATCATTTACTTTTTCTAAATTTCCAGATTTTTTATAAACATCTGAAATTAATTTTTGAAATTTAAAAATATGTTCATTATATTTATTAATTCTTAATTTTACATCCCAATATAAATCATCAAATTTTTCAATATTAATATCTTCATCTAAAAAATATTTTATTTCATTTATTTTATTTTCTGTTTTTTTTACTACTAAATTATTATAATTATTAATTTTATATTTTATTAAATTTATATTTTCAAGAACATCTAAATTTTTATTATCACATAAGTTCATTATTTCAAAATTCATTAAAAAAATAGTATTTTCTAAATCAATATTTCCATTTTCATTATTTAAAATAATATTAAAAAAATTTTTATTTTTAGAATAATAATTTTCAATTGTTTCTCTTGCATTTAAATAAAATTTTTTAATTTCATTTAAACTAAAATAAATTTGATTAAATAATTTATCAATTTCATTCATTTTATTTTCTTTTAAATAATCTAAATTTAATTTAATTTTTTCAATAGAATCACAAATACATTTTTTAATACCATCTTTTTTTTTTTCAATTAAAAAAGAATCTTCAATTAATTTGGAAATTTCATTAAAAAAAGAAGTATCATAATTTAAACAATTTTTTCTTTGAATTAAGAAATGATTTTTATGTTCTTCAATTCCACAAATTGAACAAACTGAATGTTTACAAGTTAAACAATAATAACTATTTTCATTTATTAATTCTTTACAATTTTTTTCTGAATGAATTATATTTTCTTTAAAGTGAGGTGATACATTAAATTCAATTAATTCTTTTGGCTTATTTATTTTATCTTTTGTTATTTCTTTTTCTTGATTTTGATTTATTTCTTCTTCATAAAAAAGATAATTTTTCATTTTTTATATATTTTTATGATTATTTAAAGATTATAATTTTTATTTTTTTTATATTTTAAAATAATATAAATTTAATTTAAATTTTATTTATTTTTTAATAAATTTTAAATTTTTCAATAATTAATCATTTTAATTTCTAAAATTTATCTTTTTAACTATCACCAAGATTAAGTAAATCCACTTGATTATTAGTATTATTACCATTATTAGTATTAGTATTTTTATCATTATTAGTATTAGTATTATTTTCATTATTATTATTATTATTTTCATTATTAGTATTATTTTCATTATTATTAGTATTATTAGTGTTATTAGTACTATTTTCACTATTTTCATTAGTTTTATTTTCATCACTAACATTCATTCCAAAAGGATTATTCATTAATTGTTCATTATTCCCAGTTCCAATATTATTTTCATTATTATTATTCTCTTCATTTTTATCATTATTATTATTTTCAGGATTATTATTATCCATTTCACCAAAACTAACTCTAACATTATCTTTATTTTTTTTTTTAGAAATTTTATTTTTAATATCTTTATAAGCATCTTTCATATGACTTCCAACATAATTAGCACCTTTTTTTATTTGTTTAGTTGCAGGTTGACTTTTTTCTGCCATAAAATGACCAGCTTTTTTTAAATTATTATAAGCAATATTAGTTCCTTTTACTATTTTATCTTTTAAATGCATATCTTGAATTTTATTTCCTATATTTTTACTAAATACTTTAATTTTACCAAAAAGATTTTGTTTCCCTTTTTTATTTTCACCTTGTTCAATTTTTAATTCATAATTTTCAAATTCAGGATAATTATTTTCAATATTTTCTTTTATTTCATTTGGATTAGTAAAATCAGGCTCAAATAATTTTTGGCCTAAAACTTTAGATTTAAGTAATCTTCTATAATAATCCATTCCATAAGTTTTATATTTAACTTCAATTGGTAAAGAAGAATTCATTTTTAATTGTTCAATCATATTTAAAAATTTAGAATTACTTCCAAAAGTAAAAAAACTTAAAATATAAGAATCATATTCATCGTCTATTTTTCTGATATAAGATATTGATTTTCCTAAATTTAAATGAATTTGGGCACATTTTTCACATAATGTTATTCCATGATTTACTGATATAAAAGTTGGGTTTTCTGAATTACAATCTGCACAATTTTTGTTTTTTTCATCTATGTTATATATGGGATTTTTGGCTTCTGGTGGTTCATTTTGATTATCCATTTTTTTTAATTATTTAATTTAGTTTTTTATACTTTTTTTTATTATTTTTAGATCATATTTGTTTTTATTCTTTTTAATTTTATTAATTATATATTTTATTTTAGAATAAAATAATAATTTTTTTACAATATTAAAATTCATTGTTTTCAAGATAATGTGATGGGAATTTATAAATGATAAAGATATTGTATTATTATATAATAATTATTTTTCTTATTTAAGTTATAATATATTTTAAATTAAAAATAATTAATTTATAAATTAATAATAAAATTTTGATTATTAAAGAAAAAACAATTGTATTAATATAATATTAAAATTATCTATTTTAATTT
>JAJMZS010003317.1:0-23746 GCA_023807205.1 Isotricha prostoma | reverse complement strand
TTATTCCTATTTGCTTTGGTGTTAAATCTTTTACTTCTTTTGTTTTTATTATTGTATATTGAAGATTAGTATATGATTTATCTATTGTAGAATTCCATTTTCTTACTGAATATATTAAATATAAACCATCTGGTGATAAAATTGGAGATGATATTCTATTCATTTCTTGAAGTTTTGTTGCATTTAATGGAAATTTTTGTGTTATTACACTTATTAAAATTATTATGAAAATAATAATTTTGAATTTTTTCATTTTTATTTGTGGATTTTATTTTCCATTTAATTATTTTTAAAAAATTATTTTTTATTTTGTATTTAAAAAAATAATTATTTTATTATTTATTCAGTAACATTATTTTCATTATTATCATTATTTCCATCATTTAATTCTACTTTTTCTTCTTCATTTTTAGGTAATTCCTTTGCAATATCAGATATTTTTTTAACAGTTTCTTTATTACTTAACATAAAATGTGCAATATATCCAATAGGATCATCAGGTCTTAATTTTTCACACATAGTTAAAGCATTATGTAATAAAGGTAAAACAGTACTTTCTAAATAAATATCATAAGGTAATTTATTCAATTCATTTTGTGGATCAAATCCTTCTTCTTCAGTTAAAATAACTTCTTCTTTTCCTTGCATTTTTAAAATTTCTGCTTTTCTATTATTAATACATTCTTCAATTTTATTATTAAAAAAATTAGAATCAACAATTGCTCTATAAGGTTCAACATTAACTAAAAATCTATTTAAAGCATATTCTCTATCAATTTTTTCTTTAGTAATAATATTAATAATATTAATTTTATCAGGATCTTCTTTTAAACCAGTATCAAAGAATATTTGCAAAGTATCAATATCATATGGATCAATAAGTAATAATTTACCATTTTTATTTCCTGAGTTAATATAATTTGAATAATCATCCATTAAAACAAAAATACAATTTTTAGTTAATTTATCCATAAAAGTTAAATAAATTTCATTATAACCAATAGTAGGTGATATTGATTTATTTTCATAAAAACTTTCAATATTATCTCTCATTCCTTCAATTTCTTCTAAAGGAGGATGTTCTAAAGTTCCAAAGAATATTTTTTCATTTTGTTCATTATTTCCTCTATAAGAAACTCCCATAAATTCTTGAGTATCAAAATAAATTTTATAATCTCTTTTATCTTTTTCAATTTCATATTTAACTTTATTAAATCCATAATCACCACAATATCTTGGATGAAGACAATCAATAAAGCAATTATATTCATATATAAATTGTTGTATTTCATTTTCATTATGACCAAAGAATCTAAAAACAATTGCAAAATCTTGTTTATTTTTTTTTAAAGCTATTAACATATTAAAAAATGATATTATTATATTATGATATGAATTTCTAAATACAGTTCTAAATTTATCTTTTCTATCATAATCCTCACCTAAATCAATAAATTTTGGATTTTGTTCTTCTTTCAAAGCATTTTCATCTAATTTAGTATTTTCTAATTTTAAACCTAAATCAATTTGAATTTTTTCATCAACTCTTAATTTTTTTCTCATATCTTCAAAATTTCTTCTAAATTTAAATCCAGGTTGATTTGGTTCACAAATATCACACATATCCTTTATTTTCAGAGATTTTCTTTCTTCATTCATTTCTTCAATGCTTTTTTCAGGTTGTTCAATTTGAGAATATTCTTCTTCTGTTAAAGGTTTATATTTATCTTCTAAATATGATGTATAATTCATTAATTCTGGTTCAACATTTGCTTTGTCAAATTCAAGTTGTTTATGTTCGACTTTAAAAACTATTTGATTTTGCTTTTTATCAAATTCTGGTTTTCCCCATATTAAGTCTGCTAATATTTGACGTACCTATTTTTGTTATTTAGTTTTTTTTCTTACTAAAAAATCTGTGTTATTATATCCTAATGTGTCCCTCATTATAATTGTTTTATCAATGTTGAAGTGTAAAATTAATTTACGAAAATTTCCAGCTGGTATTAAATTTTTATTTTGTTTTGTAGCCTTCATTTTATTTTTTTTATAACTTATTTATTATATAAATATTTAATAAATAAATAAAAAAATTAAAAACAAATTCATTTTATTGTCCTTAAAAAAAATCCAAAAAATGACCATAAAATAATTTTATAATATAAATAAAATAAATATATATAAATTATCATACAAAAAAATAAAAATGTCGAATCTAATAGAAGAGAATAAATCATCAGATAATGAAGATGCTCTCTTATCAAATAATGATGATGATGTATATACAGGAGAAGGAAATTTAACATCATTTACGAAAAAAAAGGATATTTCATCACCTCAACAACAAGATGATGATATAACATCAAATGATGCATGGAATGTAATAACATCATATTTTGAAGAACATGGTCTTGTTTCACAACAAATTGGTTCATTTAATCAATTTTTAGATTCAAATATTCAAGAAATTATAAATGAGAATAATTTAATTTCAATAATTCCAGATTCAAAATATGCACCTTCAAAAAAAGATAATTCAAATATAAAATATGAATTTGAATTTAGTCAATTACATGTTAATGATAAACCTTCTTATCATAATCATACTGGTGATAATCCTTCTACAATTCATCCTAATGAAGCTAGAATTAGAAATTTAACTTATGAAAGTAGTATGTTTATTGATGTTAAAACTAGGAAAAAATATTTTAATAGTAAAAAAAAAAGTGAAGAAATGAATGAAGAACCTATTACTTGGGAAAAAGTTTTTATTGGGAAAATTCCTATTATGGTTAGAAGTAAATTTTGTGCACTTGATGGAAAAAATGATATTGGAAGAATTGATGTTCAAGAATGTGTTTTTGATCAAGGTGGTTATTTTATTATTGGAGGTGGAGAAAAAGTTTTAGTTGCTCAGGAAAGAATGGCTACTAATTTTGTTTATGTTTTTAGGAAAAGAGAAGCTAATGGTTATTCTTGGCAAGCTGAAATTAGATCTAATTTAGATGGTTCTAATAGACCAGCAAGTCAATTTTCAGTTAAAATTCCTGGAAAAGGAAAAGGAGAAAAATTAGGTAAAGTTATTACTGCAAGGATACCTTATATTAGACAAGATATTAATATTATTATTTTATTCCGTGCATTAGGATTAGATCAAGATAAAGATATTTTAGATCATATTATTTTTGATGATAATGATACTTCTATGTTAGAATTACTTAGACCTAGTTTGGAAGATGCTTTTGAAATTCATGAACAAAATAAAGCTCTTGATTATATTGGAAGGAGAGGTGCTGCTGAAAGTGTTGAACAAGCTAAAAGAATTAGTTATGCTAAAGATATGTTACAGAAAGAAATGTTACCTCATGTTAGTACATTACCAAATAATGAATCTAAAAAAGCTTTTTTTATTGGTTATATGGTTTATAGACTTGCTAATTGTGCTTTAGGAAGAACTAATGAAGATGATAGAGATC
The DNA here is from genome assembly GCA_023807205.1 of Isotricha prostoma. Lineage (NCBI taxonomy): Eukaryota > Ciliophora > Litostomatea > Vestibuliferida > Isotrichidae > Isotricha > Isotricha prostoma. The sequence goes on along the minus strand of JAJMZS010003317.1, from coordinate 20,270 downwards.
ATTATGGAAAAAAAAGATTAGATATGGCTGGAGCACTTTTTGCTGGTTTATTTAGACAATTATTTAGAAGATTTACTAAAGAAACTCAAATGAATATGAAAGAATTAATTGACCAAAATAGAGAAAATACATTAAAAAATGCAATTAGAAGTAATATTATTACTCATGGATTAAGATATGCTTTAGCAACTGGAAATTGGGGAACTAATAAAAGTGGTCAAGTACAAAAAACTGGTGTTGCACAAGTATTAAATAGATTAACATTTGTTAGTTCATTATCACATTTAAGAAGATTAAATACACCTCTTCAAAAACAAGGAAAATTAACAAAACCACGTCAATTACATAATACACATTGGGGAATGGTTTGTCCAGCAGAAACTCCAGAAGGTCAATCATGTGGATTAGTTAAGAATTTATCAATGATGGCTTATGTTAGTGTTGGTACTCCTTCAATTATTGTTCAAGATACTCTTGAAAGTTTAGGTACTGAAAATTTAAGTGAAGTTCATCCTACTAATATTCCTGGTAAAACAAAAATATTTGTTAATGGTTCTTGGATTGGAATTACAAATGAACCTGAAAATATTATGAAATCATTAATTAATAAAAGAAGGAAGGATGCTTTAAGTAAAGAAATTTCTATTGTTAATGATTATGTTAATAAAGAAATTAAAATATATACTGATTCTGGAAGATCTGAAAGACCTTTATTTACTGTTGAAAATAACCAATTAAAAATTAAAAAATCTCAAATAGTAAAAATGAATAAATTTGCAAAAGATCAAAATGATGAAGATGTACTTACATTTGATAAATGTATGCAAACAGGTTTAATAGAATATTTAGATGTTGAAGAAGAAGAAACTGCAATGATAGCAATGCGTTTTGAAGATTTAAAAGAAAATAAAAGTTATTGTTCAACATACACTCATTGTGAAATTCATCCATCAATGATTCTTGGAGTATGTGCATCAATTATTCCTTTTCCAGATCACAATCAATCACCTCGTAATGTATATCAAAGTGCAATGGGTAAACAAGCTATTGGTGTATATAGTACAAATTTCAATATGCGTATGGATACTTTAGCATATATATTATATTATCCACAGAAACCATTAGTTACTACTCGTACTATGGATTATCTTCATTTTAAAAATTTACCTGCTGGTATTAATGCAATGGTTGCTATTATGTGTTATACTGGTTATAATCAAGAAGATAGTATTATTATGAACCAAAGTTCCATTGATAGAGGTTTATTTAGATCTGCTTTCTTTAGAACATATCAAACAGAAGAAAAAAATACACTTAGGAAAAAAGAAACTATTGAAATTCCTGATAAAGAAAAAACATCAGGATTACGTCATGGTTTATATTCAAAATTAGATAATGATGGTATTATTAGCCCATCAACTAGAGTTAGTGGTGATGATATTATAATAGGTAAAACTGATTTAATTCTTCGAGAACAACAAACATTAGGAAATAAAAAACCAAAAAAAGATATATCAATTCCTCTTAGATCAAGTGAAAATGGTATAGTAGACACAGTAATGATAACAAATAATTATGATGGTTATCGTATGGTTAAAGTAAAATGTCGTAGTATTCGAATTCCACAAATAGGTGATAAATTCGCATCTCGTCATGGACAAAAGGGTACAATAGGAATGACATATCGTCAAGAAGATTTACCATATACAATTGAAGGTATCTCCCCTGATATAGTTGTTAATCCACATGCTATTCCTTCAAGAATGACAATTGGTCATTTAATTGAATGTCTTGCATCAAAAGTAGCTTCAATAAGAGGTGATGAAGGTGATGCTACACCATTTAGTGATGTTACTGTAGATGCTATTAGTCGTGATTTACATTATATTGGTTATCAGAAACATGGTAATGAAGTAATGTATAATGGATTCACTGGGAGAAAAGTAAATATGTTAATTTTCTTTGGCCCTACTTATTATCAGAGATTAAAACATATGGTTGATGATAAAATATTTTCTAGAGCAAGAGGTCCTGTTCAAATTCTTACAAGACAACCTACTGAAGGAAGAGCTAGAAGTGGTGGATTAAGATTTGGTGAAATGGAAAGGGATTGTATGATATCACATGGAGCTGCTAGATTTTTGAAAGAAAGATTAATGGATGTTAGTGATAAATATAGAGTTCATGTTTGTGAGACATGTGGTTTAATTGCTGAAGCTGATATTAGAGCTGGAAGTTATAAATGTAGATTATGTCCTGCTAGTAAAATAACTCAAGTTTATATTCCATATGCTTGTAAATTATTATTTCAGGAATTACTTGCTATGCATATTACTCCTAAGATGATATTGTCTTCTACAAAAATTGACAAAGCTTAATTTAATTGGGAAAATATATATTTAATGATATTTTTTAATTAAATACACTAAATTATTAAATTAATATAAATATATATATTTTTTTTCTTTTAAATTTATTATAAAGTAATTCATTTAAAGAAAATATAATAGTATTTTTTTTCTTTATGAATTGATTAATATCAATTATAAATATTTCATTTGTTGATTTAATTAAGTGTTTGAATTTTTGGCTCTAATTGCATATACTAAAGAATAATTGTGAAAAATTATTTATTTAAATATTAAATCAAAATAATACATGAGGTAATTAAATTTATTAATTCTTATCTCCTTTTTCTCTTTTTTTAAAAAATAATTTTTTATTTGAATAAAAATATAAAATAAGAAACAAATTTAAATTAATAGAAATGAACTGAAAATAAATTACAAAAAATAATATACCAATATTCAAATTTTTTTAATTTAGAAAATTAAATTAAATTTATATATAAATTATATTATTATTCAAAAAAAATATTATAAATTAAAAATAAAAATTTAATTATATATTAATTAGTAACTAATTGATATTTTGGAAAAAATAAAAATCAATAAAAATAAATATATAAAATTAAAAAACAGATTAAAATGAGTAAAAGAGCAATTCAAAATCCACAAATTAATTCAACAACAATGGTACAAGAAATCGTCGGAGTATTACGTCGTCCACCATTTAACGAGACATTAACATTAATGTCATTTGAAGAAAAGAGAGAATATGAATTATTAGAATTAATTGTGAAAGTAATGGGAATGATAGATAAAAAATTAAAACTAGACACAAACAACACAGAAGAATGTTTAAGAGCAACATTTGATTTTTTAAAAATACTAAAATTTAATTATCCAAGTGATAGACAATTACAAGAAGATTTAGCAAGAGGAGATAAAAGATTATTAATTCAAATACTTCATTTTCTCTTAACAAATTTAAAAGCATTAACAAAAACATATTATGTAAATAAATATATAACACCAGTTCAAATAAGTGATGAATATCAAGGTGATGAAGAAATAATTGATTTATTAACACAATATAAAGATTTACAAGCTGAATTTTATACTACTTATAATATGTTAGAAGAAAAAAGACAAAATGCACCTCAAATTAAAGAATTAAAAGAAGATATTGCAAAAAATCAAAGTGATAAATTACAATTAACTTCCACTATTGCAAGATTTAAAAAAGAATATGCAATAAACCTGATTTTCAAGCTTTATTAGAAATTACTTCTAAATTAAGAAAAGAACAAGAACAAGATTCAAATTTAGAAAAAAAAATAATGAGACAACAATATGATATTAAAGATGCTGAAGAAAGATTAATGATTGCTCAACAGAGATTAATGGAAAATCAAAAAAATATAAATGAAAATGTAAGTGCATTTCAATTACTTGAAATTGCAAAAAATCAAAGAAATAATAATAGAGATACTTATGAAAATATAACAAAATATGAATTAATTGATAGAAGAAATAGATTAAAAACTTTAGAACAAATTTTACAAATGCCTGAAATTACTATGAATGATTTAGCTTCTTTAAAAAATCAAAGAATGAGTTTAATTAATGATATTGATAAATTAGAAAATAAATTAAAAAATTCTCCAATTCAATCTTCAGAATTACAAATTTATAAACAAAATGCAATGCAAGCAACAACAGCAAAAGAGAATTCTGCAAAATTATTAGAAAAATTAGAAAAAGAAAAAAATTTATTAGAAATAAAATTTAATGAAATGAATAAGAAATTTGAAGCATCAAAAGGATATCGTTTTGTAAGAAAAGATGATTTATTACAACAAGCAGAAAATTTAAAAAAGAAAAAAGAAACATATCAAAAATACCAAAAAGCAATTGATAGAATAAAAGGAGAAGCATTAATTTTAGATAGAACTATTAATATTTTAAAAGAAAAGACACCAGATGGTGAAGAAATTTTAAAAAAATTTGAAGAAAAAAATGGAAAAGTATTAAATCAAGCAAAAAGAGAATTGGAAATTTTAGCAACTAGAAAACAAGAAATTGATGAAAGTAAAGCATTAACTTTAGAAGAATATTCAAAATTAATTAATCAAATTAAAAAAAAAATTCAAGATCAAGATAAAAAAAATGTTATTGCACCTTTAGCAGAAGAAAGAGATAAATTAAAAAGAGAATATGAACAAATTATGCCAACTTATGAAAAGAAAAAAAATACTTTTCAAGTTGCAACTTCTTCTGTTCAAAAAGATTATGATATTGTTAAAGAAGAATATAATAAACAAGAAAAAGTTTTTAGAGAATGTCAAGATAAATATCATCAATTGAATTTATCTATGAAAATTAATGCAGAAATGATGAAAAGATGTGAAAATGAAGGTCAATTTATGAGTAAACCTGATAAAAAATATAAAGATAATTTTAAAACTTATCAAGATTATTATAAAGAAATTATTAGTCAAGAAAATGAATTGATTAAAGATTTAAGGGAAAAACAATTAAAAACTAAAGAAGCTTATGAAGATAATGATAGACAGTTGAAATTGTATGCTGATTTAAAAAAATTGCTTACTATGAAGTTGGATAGTTTAAAAGGGAAGAAATAATTTTTTTTTAAATTTAATTAAAAAGAAAATTAGTTTAAACTAAATTATAATTTTTTTGATATTTAATTACCTATTTTTCAATTCATTAATTGATTTAATTAATTCCATGTATTTTGATTATTTCATTGAGATTATTGATTTAAAATTTTTTTGATAGAAAAATAAAAAATGATTTTTTCATTTTTAACAAATTTTTTTTTAAATATTTTATTTTCCACTTATTTCATTTTATTTTTATTTTCTTCATTTCTTCTTCGTCTTCTTTTCTTTTCAAAATTTTAATTTTTGTATTTTTATTATCTTATTTCCATTTTATAAAAAGGTCTTGTATTCAATTTTTTCATTCAAATAATATTATTTTTTATTTAAATGATTTTTTTCCATTATTATTAATTGAATTAAAAAATCTAAAGAATTAATTTCTATTATTGTTTTTAAATTGATAAATAAAAAAACTTAATATATGTATAAATCTATTTTATCCTTTCTTTAAAAAATTATTCAGTAATTTAATCTATTTTTTGATAATAGAATATTTTTAACATTGAATATGATAGAGGAAATAATTATATATATATTTTTTCATCATTTTTTTACATTATTAAATTAAGTGAATAGAACATATTATTCTATTTTTCATAAATAAAAATAAATGAAACATACATTTCACAATATAATATGAAAGTGTTATGATATTTTGAATTACTAAAAAAATTAACATTACTCACTTAATAATTTTGTATAATTTATTATACTTTTAAAATGTTTTCTAATTTTTTCAAATTATTTTATAATTAGGAAATATATTTTATTTATTTATATATTATAAAAGAAATTTAATTATATATTTCCTTTTAAATATATTAAATAAATAATTATTATAATACAAGTTGGAAATTAAAGCTACAAATTATTTATATTAATTGAATACTAAAAAAGGGAGATCATATTTCCCTGATTTAAAATATTTTACACCAGGTTTATCTGAATAATTTGAATAAAAAGAACTAATTTCTTTTAATATTGAATTTTCAATGCTTTTATTGCTTTTATTTCTAGATATTAAATTATTATTGTTAAATTTTTTTAATCTTTGATTATATTGATTTTCAATTTCCAGAGTTTTAGAATTTTTATTATTTTCATTATTTTGTGATTCAATATTAACTTCATTTTTAAATATTTTTGTTTTAATTGATGTTCTGAATTTATTTGCTCTAATATTAAAAGAAGATTGTCTTGGATTAGATGTGAGAAAAAAATTATCCATATTATTATATTCTTTAATACTTTCATTTGAAATAGTTTTATAATTATTAGGATGAGTAATAATAGGAAGATTAGATGAATAATCCAAAGACATTAAAGATTTTTTCTTTAAAGCTCTCTTTTGATTCAATTTATGATTAATATTTTTTAAATTGACACAAATTTGATAAGATTTTAAAGTTGAACTTGCAGGTCTTAAAATTTCTTTATGTAATTCTTCATTTAATTTTTTTTGTTTTTCTTTAAAAATTACATTCTTCAAAGAATTTTTTTGTGTAGTTTCTTCAAAATTTCTAATTAAATTATCAAAAAGTTTTTTTTGTTCATTATACAAAGGTAAAATATCTTCTCTAAAAGTTTTATACATTTGTAACATAAAATTAACTTCAACCTTATAAATAATAGTCATTGGACTAGTAACAACTAAACAAAATTGATATTTCATTCCTTTAATACAAGATTCTAAACCACCAATTCCTCCTGGATTTAATCTACTTATCATTTGCATTTTTTCAATATTAATACCTTCTTTTTCTTTAATAGTTCCTATTGGTTTATAAAAAGCACATTCTCCTTTATAAACAATATAAATTATTTCAGCTTTATCAAAAGGAGTATAAATAATATCTCCTCTTTCACAAAAAAGAGGAAGAATTTTTGTTAACATTTTTCCCATTTTATAATCTTTTTTCAAAGCTGGAATTCTTGCTAATATAAATTTAATTTTTTTCATATCACTTTCAGTAAATTTTTTTGATAGAATTCTATCAAAATATTTTTTATTTAAATAAAATAAATGTGTATCTGTATTACAATAAATTGAAGTTGTTCTTGGAATATTATATAATATTCCCCATTCACCAAAACACATTCCTTCTGATAATTGGGCTCTTTCAATTTCAAAATCAAGAATAAATTTTGATAATTCTTCATTTGACATATTATTATCTGGAGCTTGATGATTTTTAATTGCTTTTACTTTTTTAATTTCTTTTTTTATGTTTATTTTTATATTTGAATCTTTTAATTCATGTTTAATTTTATTTCTACTTTTTTTTCTTAATAATTGTAATATTTCATTATTAATTGATCTTCTTGATTTTTTTTTCTCTTCTATTGTTAATGCAAAATCAATTATTGAATCTAAATAATCTTCAGTTGATAATCTTCCTTTATTTATTTTTCTATGTGATGAATTATCAGTATTATTATTTGTTAAATCAACCTCTTTTGATATTTCTGATATTGTTTTTAATATTTGTTCATCTTCTTTTTTCATTTTTTTAATTAATTCATTTTTATTATCACCATTGTCCTTATCATTAATTTCTAATCTTTTACTAATCTGATCTTTTAAAATATGACTTTTTTCATCAATAGAATCATCTTCTTCAATTTCAATTGAATATTCATCTTCATCAGAATCTTCATTTTCTTCTTCTAAATCAGACATAAAATATTCTTCAGGTATATTTTGTAAACTTTCTTCATTATCAAAATCTCCTTTACTAATTAAAGAATGAAATTTTTTTGTATATTCAATTGGAGAAACTAATCTAATTCCAACTTTTCCTGTAATTACTCCATACATTGCATCACTTCTATCAAATTGTCTAAAAAGATATTGTCCTTTTGACATATATTTATGTTTTATAAAACATGAAATTTTTCTTATATCATCATTTAATAAATCTTGGAAATTCATATATTTAATTAATCCATTGAATTTAAGTAAAGTTAAATATATTAAATTTACATTTCTTTCATTTGAGTTATTACAAGAAAAAAGCATTATTTCACTTTGTTTTCTGTTTACTAATGATTCAAATGTTAATTTATGTTTATATATTGGTTTCGATGATTCTCTTATTAAAACTTCATTGTAATCGTAATCTCCTAATAAAAATTTTTTTTGTAATTCTACTTCTTCATATTCTCTTAATTTAGAGAGAAAAAACATTGCAAATAATTTTACTCCTTTTTTCTTTTTCCATTCATGATTATTTGACATTAAAAATTATTTAAATATTAAATAAATAAATTAGAATGATGTTAAATATTTAAAAAAATGAATGAAATAAAGTAAATTACACTTAAATTAAAAAATTAAAAGTAAAAATATTCAATAGGTTTTAATTTTCAAAAATATATTATATATATAACTATGATATCATTATTTTTCTACTATGTTTTTCTTGATTTATTTTTTATCACGATAATAAATAAATGATTTAATATATATTAGTTTATTCGTTATTTTATTAAATATTTTTAATAATATTATTACATCATTAAAAAATAACCATAAAATTTATAAAAGATTTTCATATATATTGAAATATTTATTTTTTATTAATTGAATATATTGATTAAAAATTATTAAATATGAGCATTATTTAAACAATCAATTTTTCCTAATTTTTTTTCAAATAAAATTTAGAATAAAAATATTATAATTAATTTATATATTTATATTAATTTTTTGTTTATTTTATATTAAAAACATGAATCTAAAAATAAAAGACAAAAAATTAATTGATAATAGTTAATTAAAATCTGAAAAAAAATTTATATTTAAATTTTAATTAAAAAAGAATCCCAAATTATAGTTTATTTAATTTTTTTAAAATCTCCATTTTAGAAATATATATCTTTGATAAATAGTTTGATTAATTTTATCAAAAAAAAATTAGTGGGCTGCTCCCGACGAGGCTTGAACTCGTGACCTTTAGATTATGAGACTAACGCGCTACCTACTGCGCCACGGAAGCCCAACTGTGAATTAATAAATTATTTCCAATATATTGTGTTTAAATTAATTAAAAAATTTTATATATGATTATTAAAATTTTTTGAAATAATATAATAAATTTTTAAATAAGAATTCTCTCTATATTTAATAAAAATTATGCTTATATTCCATTATATATAACCTTTATAATTACAAAATGTAATTATTTTAATTTAATTAAAAAAAAATTTTTAAATTTAACATTAAATTACCTATTTATTATAATAAAATTATTGAATTTAAAATTTAATAATTTAATTTACTAATATTACAAAATACAATACAAATTCAATAATTTAATCATATAAAATATCCTAAATTAATTAAGAACCAAATAAAAAACGAGTTCTTAATTTTTTTTTTCTAACCATTTCATATAAAATTTTAAAAAAGGAATGTAATTAATATTTTTGAAAAAATCTTCAAATTTGTTATCGCCTTTTTCTAAAATACATGTAATAATTTCAAAAGATGTGTCAATAATTGTTGGATTATTTAAAAGTAACAATTTAGCAAATTCAAAATCTTTTAATTTATATTTTGTAATTAATTGTAATATACAACGATATTTTTTAAAGTTAATATTGAATTGAGGATTAATTAAATGATAAATAAAATTTAAACAAGAAATACTTCCGTAATTATTATTATTATTTATACAATTACCTATATAAAAAATTAAACCTTTTAAATCATTATCACCATATAATAATTTATATATTTGTTCAGCATATATTTTATTACAACTAGTAAATAAATCTTTATTATTCTGTATAAAATTTTCAATAATTGAAGAAATATTTGAATCATTTAAAGATAAATCTTTTAATAACTCATCAATAAAATCATCATTATCTTCGCAACAATTCATATCTTCATTAAATGTACAATTTAAAGATAAATTGTCTTCAGTATCTGTCGTAGATTTTCTACTAGGAGATTCAAATTTATTTCTTTTTTCAATTTTTGAATTGATAAAATTTTCAACTTCATTTACAATAGAAGTATTATTTGATGATAATAATTCATTAAAATATTTTTCTAAATTTTTTGCACGTTCAATTAGTGCTTTTTCTGTATTGAAAAATAGTTTTTTTGGAAATTTTGATAATTTAGTTAAACTTAAATTATATTTACTTTGTAATGATAAATGAAATGAATGAATTACAGAATAACGAACTGAGAATGATAAAGGAATTAATGAAATTGAATCCTCTTCATCTAATAAATTAAATTGAAAAACATTATAAGATTTGTATGGAAAAGTTATTTTATTTTGTTGAATGATGTTTTTGAACTCTACTTTAATTGCCATTAAATCTTATAATTGAATAAATAATATTTATGTAATTATATATTAAAATAGTTATTCAAAAAAAGGTAGTAAAATTATAAATTGCTTTTTAATCAAACCTTTTGAATTTGTTAATGAATAAAGGAAGTATTTATAAAGTATAATCAATATTTTTGTTTTCAATTTATGTCCATTTTATAATTTAATAGTAAATTTTTAAATTGTATTAATTTGTTTTTTATTAGTTAATTTCCCTTTTTATCAATAATAACTTTATTAAATAACCAATTTTTTAACTTTTAATAAATATAAACTATTTACAGAGTTAATTAAAAACAAAAAAAATAAGTCAAAAATAGGAAAGATTAATAATTAAAATAATTTAAATAATTATTTAAGAGATAAAAAATATTGAAATCATAAATTTGTTAATTAAAGATATTTTTTATTATCAGTTAATAAAATTATTTAATTGTTTAATTGAAAAATATCAATTAATTAATAGTATATTTTATTTTATAATATAAATATATAAAGTAAATTTTTTCATTTATAAATTATTTTTTTTATAAATAATTTAAATCAAAATAATATTCTTTTTTAGAATTAATAATAAAAAAAAAAAATTCATTTTAAAAAAAAAATTTAATATAATTTTCAATAAAATAAAATTTTTAAATTCTGATAATATTAAATATTAAAAGAAAAAATCAATTTCTAAAGATTATCCAAACACCATTGATTTTCTTCTCTAATTTGTTGTTCTTCTTCAGGAGTAAAATCATTTTGAATATTAAAAGTCTTTCTAATTTCTTCAGGAGTTTTTCCTTTAATAATAGAAGCAACTTTAGAAGAAGCTAATTCAAGTAAAGGTTTAATATCCATATAATTTGCAGCAAGAATAATTTCAAAAATTAAATCTAAATCAACATTAATAAATTCAAAGTCCCAAGCATCAACACATTCTTGATAATTTTGACTTGCTAATGGTCTTTCAATTTCTTTTGGGTCTACATCTTGATAATGATCAAGATATTCTTTAATTTTCTTTAAAATGTTACTTTTTACGTTATTTAAAGGAACTTCTGCATCGTCTGGGTAATCTTCTATTATTCCTTTTACTAATTGAGATCTTTGAGCTGCTTTTGCTGTTACTTGCATTTTTTCTCCGTCTGATGATACTAAGGTTATCATTTTGTCCATTTTTGTTTTTTTTAATATAAATTTTATTTTGTTGTTTTGATTTATTTATTTTTATATTTTTTATTTTAAAATAATTTTTTTTTTATTTTTTTTTATAATTAGTTATTAAAAAAAATTTAAAAAAAAAGTCTTTTAAGTAATAACTTTTTATATTCTTAATTAATGATTTTTTATTGTTTATTAAATATGAACTATAAATAATCTATTTATAGAAAATCATTCATTATATAAAATATAAATTTCATTTTTTAAATTTTTTTAGAATTATTTAGATTTTTATACATTTCTTTAATATTTACTTGTTTAAAAATATTATTTTTTTTACAATATTATATGTTGTTAATCTTTTAAATTTATAAAATAATATGTTAATATAGTTATTTATATTAATTTAATCTATATAATCATAATTAAGTTTTATTTATAAACAATCTATCTAATAAATAATAAAATCTTTCAGAAATATCTTTCTCCAAATCTTTCTCATCATTAATATCAATTATATCCCATTGTTTACTTTTTAATATTTCATTATTCTCTTTATTTATTTTGATTTCATATCTACAAAGAGGGCAATTATTTTTTTTATTAAAAAGCCAAGTTTTAATACATTTTTCACAAAAAAAATGATAACAATCAAGCATTACACTAACTTTATTTTCCTCACATATAGGACATAAATCATCATTTTCTTCTAAATCTTTTGAAGGTGTTTTATTATTCTTTATTTTTAACTTGAAAAAATCACCATAAAATATTTGAGTTGAATTTGTTAAACAATTAAAAAATGTATAAAATTCAGTTAAAGTCAAATAAACATCTTTTTTTTTATAAATTAAATTGTCTTTAAAATCATAAACTTCACTTTTAATTATCTTAGATTTTGATAAATTTGTTAAAATATTACCATCTAATAATGAAAAAAACATATATAATTTAGTTTTTTTCATAAATAAATAATTTCTTGTTATTTGATTTATAATTAATAGATCATTTTGTACTTCTTCTTTTGATTTTTCACTATTTTTCCAATTATTTCCCATTAATATTTTTATAAAATATTTTAATAGAATATATAAATAAAAAAAATGAAAAACTTATCACAATCTCATGAAATAAATAGAAAAGATGAAAATTATAGTCCACATAAATTAATTACATTAGATGATAGTATAATTCCACCAAAATTAAACATAATGAATACAGAAAAAAATATAGATTCATCTAAAATATATAATAATTCAAATATTAAGTCTAATTCAAGTCATTTAGAAACTGCACCAAATCAATCCTTTAAAGAAAATAAATTTTTAAATAGTTATCTTACTAGTAGGTCAAAAAATTCTTCTAGAATTTATGATATTCCTAAATTTTACTTTAATACTCAATTAAAAGTTCCTGATTTAAGAAAATTTCATAGAAATGTTATGGATAATAATGAAAGAAGTTATGTTTATAGAATGTTACAAAAAGAAATAGAAGAAAGAGAAAAATTTTTTGAAGAAATAAGAAAAGAAAGATATAAAAAAGATATTACTGGAAAAGATCAATTAAATGATGAATTTAAAGGAAATTTAAATGATTATTTACAAAAAAGGAAAGAAGATCTTATTTTTATGAAACAATATCCTCAAAAATGGCCTTCTGAAGAAGCTAAAAATTTAGTTAAAAAGGAGTTAAAAGATGTAAAATTAAAAAAAAATATAAAAAATAATTCTGATAATAAAAAATTCCAAAAAAGATTAGTTTTGCAAAAATTAGAAAAATATAGATTTATTTCTTATACAAATCCAATTTTACAATTAAATCAACCTGGTACTGTTCCTTATTTAGTTAATAATGGGGAAATATTATATAAATTATTTCAAGAAGGTAATGATGAATGTAATAAGAGATATAATATAGAAGAGAGTTAAAAGAAAAAAAAATAATTATATAAAATTGAAGTAATATATTATCAAAAATTATTATAATAGTTTAGAATATTTTTTTTTAATTATTTTTTATATAAATTTCATTATACTTTTTCTATTTATTAAATGGCAAATATTTAAAACTAATGTCTAATAATAATATTAATAATAATATTCAACTTTTTTTTAATTTATTATATCATATTGATAACCAAAGAGAACTAGAGAATGAAGAACAAATTATTCTTATTCCAAGTTTAAAAAATATAATTAATGAATGTATAAAATCAATAAAACTAAAAAAATTAATTCAAAAAAAAAAGCATTTGTATAAAGTAAATATATTAAAAAAAAATAAATCAATTAAAAATATAAAAGAAAATATAATACTTTGTTCATCAAAAAAAACAAGTAATTTATCTTTATTTAATCAAAGCTTTATTTATAATCAAAATATTTTTTTTTCAATAAAAAATGAATTATGTTTATTAAAGCAATTTATAAATAGAAACATATTAAAAATCATAAAACCTATATTTTATAATACTCTTTATAAAAAAAATAATACAATTAAAAGAGATAATAATTATGTTTTAGTAAATCAATCATTAATTTTACCAAAAAAAAAGAAAAAAAAATTAATAAAAAATTCAAGTTTAGATTCAATTTTCCAAAAAGGAAGAAATTTTAGTATTATCAATAAAGCATTAACAAGTTTAGATAATTCTAATAATATGTTTTTTCAACAAAAGAAAAACATTAAATTACCTAATATTAAAAATATATATGATAAAAAAAATTTAAGAAATAGAAAAAGAAAAGTAAATTCTTTACCCAGTTTTAATTATAGTGATTCATTGAAAATTAAATATGAATTAAAAGAAAAAAAAAAAAGAGATGAAAAAATTAATTTTGATTATAAAGGAATTTTTAGATTATATAAGTTTTAACTATATAATATAAGATAATTTTTAGTGTATCAATTTATTTAAATTATTAGCATCATTTAAATGCAATAAATCCATAGTGTATAAAATTTTATTTTTTGTAAATAAATAAAATAATGATTTAATAATTATAAAATATAATTTGATATTTGAGAAACTAATATTTCTTAATTATTATATAAATCAGTATTTATTTTATCACCAATCCACTCAACTATTTCTTTTGTTTGATAAATTATTTTTTATAGAATCATTTTAAAAAATACTTAAAATAAAGAAATTAATTTCTTACTCTGAAAAGAATGCTCTCTTAAAAAGAATCTAATAAAAAATATATAATAATATTATATTATATAAATAAATATTATTCTATCAAAATTATAAAAATAAAGGAAAAAAATGTATAATTAAAAATAATATATAATTCATATTTTGTTGGGATTCTTGTCATAATATTTTTGATAATATTTAATTTTCATTATGAAAAAGTTCTAAAACTCTTACAAAAAAAATTGTAAAAAAATGGTTAAAATATAACAATTAATAAAGTTAATTTTCCAATTAAAATTATATTTAAGTTTTTTCTTTTATAAAATTTGAATTTTCATGAGCACTACAAATTATATTTAGAAAAAAAGTTTAATGTAGGTTAATATATAATATATATAAAATTATAAGGAAAAACTAAATTCAAATTACTGACAGAATAAAAAATATTTTCTCAATATTTTTCATATTATAATTAAAAATAATAGTAAAAATTAAGAGAAAAATAAATAAAAAAACATAATAATATTATATGACTTTTCAAATAACAACTAATTTTCTAATCTTTTGAACCAATATATATATATATATAGTTAATATATTATTACTTAAAATTTCAATTTCACCAGAAAAAAAATGAATGATAAGTTAAAATGAAATCATTAGAATTTCTTCTATTTTTTGAAAATATTTTAGTTGAAATTAAATTAAAGAATTTTTTATCAATCAAAATTTTTAATAAAATTAATATCTCAATATTTATTATATTTTCCAAATTTAAAATTAAAAAAAAGAAATTTAATTTTACCTCAAAATTTTATATATAATTATATGTTAATACTTTTTTTATTATTTTTCTCAGAAAAAAATTTTATACTATTTCATTATTTTAATAGTATAAATCTTTTTTCGCCAAAAGGAAAAAATTTTTTGAAGAAGGTTTTTTAAATAAATTAACATAAGCTTTCCTTGGAGAATGAGAAGCATTAATTTTAGGAAGATTATTTGATTCTGTATAAACAGTTTGATTTGCTTTTTTTCTTTTAGAATGAGAATAATTATTAGAATTACAATTAGTATTTATATTTGAATTTGTATAATTATTTTCATATGAACTTATTTTATGTTCCTCATTAACTAATAATATTTTTAACTTCTTTTTATTATCCTTTGTTGATTTACTTATTGGAGTATTTGAAATAAGTGCTTTAATATTATTATCAATATGTAAATTTCTAATTTTTATATTATTTTTTTCTTCATTATCACTTTTTATTTCTTCTGATATTTTTTCTAATTTTTTTTCTTTTTGAATTTGTGATTGTTGCATTTTTAATAATTTTTTTTTATAAGCTTTTGATGGAGCTTTAAAAGTTTGTAAACTATTTTCATAAGTATTATGATATGGATCTTGGAATATAAAAGCATGAACAAATCCAGTTTTCTTCATTTTAACAACTTGTAATTGTTCTAAAAATTTTTTGTAGTCAAATTTACCTATAAATAAATTTATACTTTCTTTTTCATCATCTTCTTCATCTTCTTCATTTTGTCTTTTTCTTCCTTTTTTTAATATACTTGGGTCATATTTACTATTTTTTAATTCTTTTTTACAATTTCTAATATATAATTCTATTAAAACTGATAAAGGTTTTTTATATTCTAATGATATTAATTTACATTTTCTTCTTGTTATTTTTGCTTTATATTTTAAATATGACAATTCTAATTTTGAAAATTTATAATTTAAATAATGTTCATCTGTTAACATGGCTTTTTCTAAACTTGTTATATAGTTATTTATTTTATCATGAACTGATTCTTCTTTTTTGTCTTTTAAAAATCTTTGAATAATTGTTTCATATTTTTTATTATTTTGGTCTTCTATTAATATTTCTTTTATATTTCTTAATATTTCACAAAATGCTTCTGTATATTTTTCACTTATAAAATAACCAATTTTTTTTTGAAGGACATCTTTTATTTTCATTAAAAAATTTACATTATTTGATTATTTGTTGTATAATATTCAATTTAGAATAATTAAAATTTATTAATGAATAATTTGTTATAATTAAAAAATAAATAAATAAATAAATTAAAATTTTTTATTTCTTTCAATTAATTTTTATTTTTAATCTAATATTTTAACATAATAAGAAAGTTTTTAAATGGAAAAAAAAATATAAATAAATATTAAAACCTCTTTATAACTATTCAATTTATAATCATTTACAACAAAATTTACAATAAAAATAAATAACTGTTAGAATAAATATTATTTTTAATTTCAATGTAAAAATTTTTGATATACAAAATCATCATCATCATCAATATTAGAATTAGTACTTGTTGAAGAACTATGAATTTTATCTTTATTAATAATATTATTATCATTTTTTATTTGAAAATTTTTAAAAACAGGAAGTCTATAATTTAAATGAATAAATTCAATAAAAGTAATATAATAATAATAAGGAAGATAAAAATCTCTTTTTTCATTATGTAAAAAATTACATCTTGAACCATAAGGACAAAATCCAAATTGAGAAAAACTTTTACAAAGTTTTTTTTTATAATTTATTCCTATATTCTTTGAAATAAGTTCATTTTTTCCATGTGCAAATCTACATTTTATTCCATATGGACATTCTCCAGTTTCCATAAATTTTTGACAAAGTTCTGTTTTATATTTTGGATCTTTTTTATGTTCTTCTTCTATTAATTTTTTATAAAGTTTTATATTTGGGTTTCGGTTATAATTTGAATTATTGTTAATTGGATTTGATATTTGACTTTTTAGTAACATTTTTTTTATATAAATTAATTTTTATTCTTTTTTTTTTGAAAAATATATTTTTTTATAATTATATATTAGTACATATATAAAAAAATATATACTCACTCATAGAAAAAGGGAAATAAATATTTTACTTAAAAAAAAAAATTTAAAAAATAAAACAACACTTCGTTGATTCTTTTTGATCATGAATTATCATTTCATTATTTTCATTATTTTCATTTTTATTTTCATTTTCATTTTTTTCTCCACAAATAATATCACAACATTTATTAGATTTATATTCTTTATTTTTAGTTTCAATTGTATGTTCATGATTAGTATCAAATAAATTTTGATTAGTAATAATATTTTTAATATTAGATTGCATTTCATGTTCTTGTATAGAAGGCATTCCTTCTAATAAATTATTAGAAGCATTAATTGTATGTGCATGATTAGTAATATTATTTTGATTACTAATTCGACTTAATTTTTTTTTAGAAATATTTTTATTTTCAACAGTACCATTTTGATTATTATTAATAATAATATTATTAACATGATTAACATAATTATTAACAACCATAATTTGTTTATTTTTCCCAGTCTCATCATTAAACTCTTTTTTTTTAGGAAAATTTTTTTCCTCATCATCATTATTATTATTCTTATCAATTTCAGAATTATCATCATTTTTTATATTTTTAGAATCTTCAATAGGAGAAGACCAATCATAAATATAATCCATTTCATAATTTTCCCTTTCCATAATACTCTTAAATAAATTTTTTAACATTTCATAATCAGGATCATCTTCATAACCTAAATTTCTAGTATATTCAACATATGTTTGAAATTCTTTAGGTAAACCTTTGCATAAATCTTCTGGTGTAGTATCTCTTTTTTTTTCCATAATTTTAGCATATCTATCTTCTTTAGGTTTAACTGGTAATCCTTGCCAAGGTAATTTTCCTTGAAGAAAATATACTAAAACATAACCAACGGCTTCTAAATCATCACGTCTACTTTGTTCTAAACCTTTCAAAGCATTTATTGAAGCATATCTTGCAGTTCCTGTTAATTTTTTTTTTTGTGTCATTGGATGATGTTGTAATGTTTTACTACTTCTAAATTTTTTAGCTAAACCAAAATCTAATAAATAAATATTTTTTTTCTTTTCATTTACTCCAGTTACAAAATTATCTGGTTTAATATCTCTATGTATAATATGTTTATCATGAATGTATTTTAATATAATTACCATTTGAATTCCTAACATGCATGTTGTTTTAATTGAAAATTTTTTATTTTTTGAAGCTTCGAAAATATCTTCTAATGATTTTCCTAAAAGTTCCATTACTAAAATATTATAATCACCTGAATAACCAAAAGATTTTACAAAAGGTATTCCAGCTAAATTTTTTATTTTAAGTTAATTTTTTTTATTCTTACGTCCTTTTAAATAACTCATTATATATGCTTCGGATTGAAGAAGACTTTGTCCTCGTTTTCTATTTTCAAATTTTAATGCAAATTCTTCTTCTTTGAATTTTGCTTTGTATATCATACCAAATGAACCTTCTCCTAGTTTTTTTACTGTTAAATATTTGTTAAAGAAAAGTTTGTTTAATAATTCTTTATCTGAATGATTATTACTCATTTAATGTGATTTTATATTTTTTATTTAAAAGTATTTTTTTATTTTATTTATTTTTTTTTACAATCATTATTTCATATTTGATTTATATTTTATTTTTTTTGGAATTTAATTATTATAATAAGATTATTTTATTATTTATAAAATTAAGATAAAGATAATATATAATTTGTATAATAAACATAATAAAAATAGATTTTAATTTAATTTTAATATAATCATTAAAAAAATGATAAATATAATTACAACTTTATTATTTTTTATATTATCTAAAATATTTTATATAATTTTCTTTATTTTTCAAATTTTTTTTTGAAAGAATTTGAATTTTATTTCCAGTAATTAATATCATCAAAAAAGTATTTTTTATATTGAACCGTGAGGCTCTTGTAATAAATTAAGGTCAAAGATAAGTCTACATATCTACCTCATTATTTTTTCTTTTGTTTTAAAAATTAAAAAACTTTAACAATTATTTATTTTGTACTTCTTTTTATATTTTATGAAAATTTTCTTTAAATCTATTCTATTATTATATTATCTTCATAAAATTTCAAAAATTTTAATAAATATATTTAAGTATGAACTTAGGTTAAAATTCTATTTGTTAAATTAACTTTATAAGATTTAATAATTTCATTTCTGATAATGATTCTATTTATTAATATTCAAATAAAAACCAATAGAACTTTCAGAAATAAATGAGAAAAAGATTAAAAGAATTTACATAAAAATGAAGGAGTTTATATATACCCTAATCATTCAATTCCTTAAATTAACAGCCTTTTAAAAAAAGTTCTAAAATAATATAAAACTTCTTGATGTTCAAAAATATACCTTTTAATAATTAAATAATATAATATTATATTCCATTTAAATTTCTTTCTTTTAGTATTTATACAATCAATAAATACTTTTGTGAAAATAAACTTAAAATATTCTTTCTTTTTAAAATTATTTAAAATATTTCATAAATTGTAAATAATCAATAACATTTTTTTTTAATTTTTTAAAAAAGTGAAAGATAATTTATTAACTACTGAATTTTTTTGATATTTTAATTATTTTATTAGTTTTTGATAATTTAATCATATTTGTTTGCGGATTAAAAGGAAAATATAAAAGAAATCTTGTTTCATCTTTAAAAAAAATTTGTTTTC
>JAJMZS010003316.1:0-23870 GCA_023807205.1 Isotricha prostoma | reverse complement strand
GATAATTTTTCAATTGCAAAATCAAAGAAAAAATCACTTGATAAGAAAAAAGGTATTATTGAAAATAATGAATTTAATGATTTTAATAATAATAATATAAATATTTGGAAAATATTATTTTTATTATTAATAAATTTTATTCTTATTACTATAATTTTTATTAATGAATATATAAATATGAAAAATAGAATTATTAATTCAATTATTCCAAATAAAAAAAATTTGAAAATTCAATATTGTAATTATGAAGAACTAAATATATAAATTTACATTTTATATAAAACAATTAATTACAAAATTATAATTAAATTTTTTATTTAACATATATAAAATTATTCTTCATTAATTTTAAGTCTTCTTAACATTAGTTTAACAAAAGTTTCTTTTTGATTTGAATTATTTGGATGAATTTTCATTTTTAAATTCTGAATAATAAATCCAGTTATAGATATAATTTTAAATTTTCTATTTGATTTTAATAAATAATTATGTAATCCATAAAACCAATTTTTACAAATTTCTAATTTATTAAATTCCCAATCTAAACTTTTGTTTTTTTCAATAATTGATAAATAATTCCAAGGTTTTTGATTATATGATAATAATTTATTTTTCTTAATTAAATTATTTGATATAATTCCAAAATATATTTTATAAATCTTATTAAATTCAATGACATTATTTGATGAAGAATCATTTTTATATTTTTTTTCATAAACTTCAATAAGGTCTTTATCAGAATTTATTTTATAATAATGTTCCTTTTTCCCATTTGAAGTAAAATTTATTTTTATTATATTACTTCCATGTTTTATAAAGTTTAATTTGTTTTGATAAAATTCTTCCCATAAATCTTTTTTAATTGTTTTTTCTATATTAGAATTTCCTTTTAATTTATTAAAATATTTTAATATTTTATACTTTTTATAAATATACTTTAAATTTTCAAACATAATATGTAAATTTTGACATATTTCACTATCTATAGCTTCTAATTTTATATTTGATAAATCATAACTTTTATTATCAATTATATCCAAAGTTTCTTTTAATTGATCAGTTAATTTATTTTTTAAATTATCATCAATTTCATCTATTTGTATTTCTTTTAACGCATAATTTATCATTAATTTAATAAAATAAATATTTTTATTCTTATTTATATTATTTTTTATTTCTTTTTGAGAAACAGATTCATATATTCTATTTTCTGCATTATAAATATTCAAATATATTTGATGAGCAATCAACATTTTTTCTTTAAAATTATTTAATATTCCTTCTACTATTGTTTGATTTGAAGAATTATTTATATCATTATTATTTTTATTCAAAGCTAAAAGTAATGAATTTACTTTTAAGTTCGATTCATTTAAATTATTATTTGATGTAGTACTTTCATTTATAAATATTGATGCTTCTTGATTAAATAATATAAAAATTAATCCTTTATAATCATTTAATTTTTCCATTTCTGAATAAACAGCTTTTAAAATATTAATCCAATTTTGAATTTTCCCATCTCTTAAATAATTATTAAATCCATTAAATAATAAATTAATTATATTATTATATGAATCATTACTAAAATTACTGTTTTTTTGAAAATTACTTTTTTCTTTTAAAGAATTAACTTGAAATAAAATATAAATTAAATGTTTTAAAATAGATAATTGTTTAAAAGGTGAAACTTCCTTTTCAATTATAGCAATAATATTAGTAATAATAGAAGAAGCATCATTAATTTTATTTATTGCAAAATAAATCATTGATAAATTTGCTGCTATTTTTACTAATATTTCTAAATTTTTTATATCATTAGCAAATTTTTCATTGGCACATTTTTGAAAAATAGGATTATAAATTTCTTCAAGAATTTTTAATGATTCATTTATATTTTCTTTATAAAAATGAGTTATTCCAATATAACATTTACTTTCATATATTTTATATTGATCTTGTAAATTATTTGCATTTGTTAAAGCTTTTTGAAAATAATTTAAAGCTTCATCAAATTTATGATTAGTAATTGATGAACAACCATTTAAAATATTTTCAGTATATAATGATTCAAAATTTAAATTATCTATATTTATAATTTCAAATTGTTTAAAAGTATTTTCAAATATTTTAACACTTCGAAAGAATGAATTATTCAAATTTACACTATTTGTTTGTCTTGAAATTGAAGATAAATTATTTTTAAACATTTATATTTTTTATATATATTTTAATATTTATTAATAATCATTTAACTTCTATATATTAATTTATTATTTTATAAAGAAATTAATTTTAATTTACAAAACATTCATAATCAAATTTTGGTTTATATAAATATTTTCCCATTAAAAAAGCATCTGAATCTTTCTCATCAATATAATAATTATTTAGAAAATTAATTTTGAAAAATTTTAAATTTTCATATAAATTTATTGCTTTTGAATTCTTTGTTGAAACTTGTAAAATACAAAAATTAAAATTTTTACTTATTAAATTATCTAAACAAAAACTCAATAATATTTTCCCAAATCCTTTACTTTGAAATTTTGTATCAATCATTAATAAACTAATTAAACATCTTTTTTTCCCTAAATTTTCACATAAACAAACTCCAGCGAATTGTCTATTAATTATTAAACTAAAACTTAATTTCTGAAATATTAATCGTATATAATAACTATCATTTAAAGGACCTTTTTTTCCCCAAAATTTATATGCCAATTTATTCACTTTATGAATATGAGGAAATTTAAATGTTTCTACCTTATAATAATTTATTGACATTAAGGAAATTTTAAATTTATAATTTTTACAATTTTAGCTTAATATAATTTTTGATAATATAATTATTTTATATAATAGTAATTATATTAATTACATTTTATCTATAAATAAATAATATTTGATATAAAAAATTATATAATCTTTTTTGAATATAAAAAGAATTCAAATTATTTTTTTTGTTTATAAAAATAATACTTAATAAAGATAAAAAAAAAACTTAAATTAAAAAATATAAAAAAACAATTTAATTCAAAACAAAATTTAATATATAAAAAATTTATACAAATTTAAAAAATAAAATAAGAATAAACAAAACCAACCAAACAAAAAAAAAGAAAAAAAAAACCTTATGAATTTTCCATACGACTTTGAGCATTAGTAATAGCACAAACAATATAAGCAAAAATAAACAAAATACTAATAACAAAAACATAAAAAGCATTAGCATTTCTTTTCCCAATACATTTCCCAGTCCAAGGACAATGATGATCATATCCTTCAACACAAATATTACAATCAAAACAATGATTAGTTTTTTTTTCAATATTAACCCACATTTTACATTCACCACAAAATCTAAATTTTCCTCTTGGTTCTCCAGTTCTAGAATCTAAATCATGTTTAGGGAAACCAGGATTCATTAAAAAAATATAAGTATAACTAATAAAATAAATACAATAAGTAATTATTCCTGTAATTTGAAAAAAAATATGTAAATATTTCCAAAAATAATAAAAAAATGATATCATTCCTAATGAAACAAATGAACAAAAACAAAGATACATTGGCCAATGTGGTCCTATTATTATTAAGGGATCACCGTTTTTATCTCCAAAAAATGAAAATGTATTTCCTAATCTTTTATAGTAATATGATTGATTTTCTATTGATATTGGATTTATTGAATAAAAGTCACTTGATGATGTTATTACGTCTTCTTTTTCTATTGTTATACTGTCTATTTGAGTTTCATCTTGATTTTCTTCATCTGTACTTATTTTTTTGTATTTTTCTGCATTTTTTGTCGATTTTGATAATTTACTTTCGTTATGTATGTTATTTATTTTTGTTAATTCTGGATTTTCCATTTTTGAGAAAAAAATATAGAAGAATATTTTATTTTTTTAATTTTAATTATTTTTTTTATTTTAATATTTTTTGTTGTTTATTTGTTTTCTTTTATTTTTATTATTTTTATTTTTTTTTTATTTTTTTAACTTTAAATTAAATAAATGGAAATTAGAGATATTAAAATTATTAAAAGAAAGGAAATGTTTAATTTTGGAGGGATTAATTTTGTTAATGATATCAATGGACATAATATTTTAAAGGGGGAATCACTTAGGAAAAGTAATGTTCAAAATATGCTTTTACAAAGAAGATTTAAATTAATTTCAGAAATTCAAAATGAAGATAATGATGAAAAAGTATTAATTAATTCAAATTTAATAAAAGTTTTAGAAATAAATGAAATAATTTCTTTATATAATAATCATAAAGTTTATGAAGATAAATTATGTTTATTTCAATCTATTTATTCTTTAAATAAATTATCTTCTTCAAATTTAAGTTATATTAATGATATTATACTAAAAAATAATATTCATGAAGAAATATTTAAAATATTAAATAAATATTCAAATAATGAAATTGATTATTTAGATAGATTAATTATTAAACATGGACTCTCTTTATTAAATAATTTGTTTTATTTAAATAATAATCCATTATTTCAATTTATTTTAAAGAACAAATATTTTGGAATTTTAATTAAATTTTTATATTTTGATGACATTGATATTTCTTATCAAACTATTGATTTATTTATATTATTAATTTTAGAAAATGAAGAATTTAAAAATGAATTAAACTCACTTGGAATATTTGAAAAAATAGTAAAAATGGCAAAGAAAGAAAATATAAGAGAAATTTATTTATATGACTGTTTAAATTATATTAATCAAGTTATTTTATATGAAATAAAAAAAACTCCTTTAAAAATTGAAAATATTTCATCTTGTATAAATGTATTAATAAGTTTAATTAGAAATCAAAAAGATGATAATTTAAAAAAAATTTTAATTTCATTATTACAAATTTCATGTTATTTTAATGATATAGAAATTAAATTTGCTCAAAATGGTTTTTATGAAAATATAACAGAATTAATAAAAGTAAATAAAAATATAAAAATTATAATTTTATCACTTCAAATAATAATAAATTTAACAAATGAAAATAGTTTCAATTGTTTAAATTTTATTTCTTCTGAACTCTTTAATATAATAATCTCAATTTTTTTTCAAGAAAATCTATATCAGAAAATAGAATTAATTACTACTGTTTGTCATTTAATTTTAAATTTATCAAAATTTGAATCTTTTTATGATTGGTTAATAAATAATATAAATGTTTATGAAAAAATGATTTATTTTCTTGATTCAATATCAGAAAAAACATCATTAACAATTTTATCATGTTTTTATTCATTTATAAATAATTCTCTTTCTTTTTCCACAACATATATATTTTATAATAAAAATATTTATAATAAACTTTTAAATCTATTAACAAAAATAAATGATTCAAATTTATTAAAGTCAATAATATGTATAATAATAAAATTAATAGAAATTATAGCACAAAGTGAAAATATAAATTACATAAATTCATATATTAACTTAAATTATTTAGATGATATCATAAATAAATTATCTTCTCCAGATAATAAATTTAGTAAAGACAGACAAAATATTTTAATATTTACAACATTAAAAACAATAATTAAAAAATATATATATTAACATAATTTAAAAAATTAGCAAAAAAAATATGTATAAATAAAAAAAAAATAAAATATTATAAAAATTTTTTTCAACAAAGAAAAATAAAAAAATATTTATGGAAACATTTGAAAAAAGAAGAAAGAGTTCATTAGATGAAGGACAATTTCCAATACAAAAACCAACAGCAAATGAGTTAATAAACAACTTTACAAAAATGCAAATAATACCATCAATAACATTAAAGAATGGAAGGGCTGTAATATATAATGAAAAAACACAAAAATTTGAAGATCAAGGAGATCCACTTTTAATATCAGAATCTTTTAGTTTAAATACTGATATGTTATTTATTGATTTAGATTATTTAGAAAATAAAGGAAATAATATTAATTTAATTAAAAAAATTTCTATGAAATATCCTTGTTATGCAGGAGGATATGATAATTTAGAAAAAATAAATGAATTATTATCTAATAATATTAAAAGAGTTGAAATTTTTCCTAAAAATAAAGATATTATGAATATGGTTCATTCTAATAAATTAATTTTGAGATTGTATATTGATTTTGATTTAAATGTTTATTTTGATGACCAAACAAAAATTAATTTTTTTCAATATATTGAAACTATACAAAATAATATTAATTATATTAGTATTCATTTTAAATTTGAACCTGTTAATGAAAATCAAATTAAACCTTTTATTGAGAGAATATCAAATGAATTAAAAAAAAGAAAAATAAAAGTAAGAATTGCATTAGCTTATTATTTTTCAAGTGTAGAACAAATAAAATATTTAGTTAAAAATGGTATTGTTCCAATATTAAGAAATAATTTTTGGAAAAATAATATTACATTTGGTGATATATTTAGTCAAATAATTGATTATGAAAAATTAAAGAAATTTTCAAATGAAGAAAAATTAAAAGAAACACCAATTTTAGTTCCTGTTGTTGTAATAGATAATAATGATAATATGCCATTAGGATTAGTTTTTACTACAAAAGAAGGAATTAAAAAAACAGTTGATGAGAAAATATGTTATTTTTTTAGTAAAGAATTAAATCAATTAATAAATCCAAATAATTTTAATTCAAATGGAATTAAAAATTCAATTAATCATTTTAATAAACAATACTTAAGACAAATAAGTGTTAATTGTGATAGAACTTCTTTATTATTTTTAGTTAATGGAAATTATTTTTGTAAAAATGGTAATAATTCTTGTTTTAATTGGAATAAAACTTTTAATGGTGGAATGAGAGATTTAGAAAAAATAATAAAACATTCTGTTAAATATGGAGGTGAGAAATCTTATACTAAAAAAATAGCAAGTAATAAAGATTTAGTTTTATGTAAAGTTATTGAAGAAGCAAATGAAGTTTGGTGTGCTTCTAATTCAACAATAGAAAATTTAAGTTATGAAATAAGTGATTTAATATATTTTTTAACTATATTTTGTGTATCTTGTCATATTGATATTGATTTATTATATATGGAATTAATTAGAAGACATTTTTCACATTATAAAAGTAAACAAAAAAAAATAAATAATGATTTAAAAGAAATTAGATTAGGAATGAGTATTTCAAAATATTATCAAGACAATTTATTTGAATTTTTAGATGCTAATGGTTTAGAAATTAAAAAAGAAAATAAATATAAATATACTGCAAAATTTAAAAATGATAATAATATTAAAATTAAAGCTTTTATAATTAAACCAAAAGATGTTTATAGATTTATAGAAAATAATTTAATGGAAAGTGTAATATGTTATCAAGATATTTTAGATAATTATCCTTGTAATTATGAAAGAATTCAATTTCAAAATAATTTATTTGATGAAAATAAAGATTTTTTAATAAGTAAAATTTGTGTTATTTCAAATATTGATTTTAATATTGAAGAATATAAAAAAAATTCATTAAAAAAATTAGTTATTTTTTCAGAATATAATTACTTAACTACAAAATGGGTAGATCAAAATGAAATAACTGCAAAAATTGTTGTTGTTCATGGAGCAAATGAAGGTCATTTAATTAAGAAATTATGTGATTTAATAGTTTGTGTTGTTTCAACTGGAGAAACTGTTAAAGTTAATAATTTAAAAATATTAGATGTTATTTATGAAAGTACTATTGGATTATATGTTAAACAAGGAGTTAAGAATCAAATTCAAACAATTATAAATAAATCAATTTATGATAAAAATAATATATAGAGAGTATTTATTTATTTTATAAATCAATCTTATTTTATAAATTATAAATCATTTTGGAATATTAAATAATCTATTTTAAATTTTATTTAAATTACTCTATTTTAATTATTTTATAAAGTAAAAATTTAAATTTAAAAATTCATAAAAAATGGAAAAATTACCAAATAAAGATGAAATTATAGAATATTTTAAAAAATTAAATTTAAATATAGATAAAAGAACTCTTGATAATTTAGATTCTGAATCAACAATTCAATTATATATAACACTTCTTACAAAGTTAGGTTTTATTAATAATAAAACATTAATAATTGAATTTGAATTTGTTCAACAAAAAATTTTTACTTTTGGAAATTTACATGATCAAGCTGTAATTATTGTTAAATTATTAAAAATATTAAAAAGATTTTTTAAAGAAATTTATCAAGATGATTCATTTACATCATATGATTTATTTAATCCATCAAATAAAAGAACAATTTCTTTTTTAGGTAAAATTATTTTATTTATGAAATTTAAAGAACAAGAAAAAGAAGCTTTTAAAAAAATGAAAGAACAATATAAAGATTCATTTACTCAATTAAATGAATCAAATAATGAATTAAATAAATTAAAAGAAGAATTAGAAAAAATTGAAAAAAGAAAAGAAAAAGAAGGAAATAATTTGATGAAAATAAATGAAGAAATAAAAAAAATACAAGCTGAAAAAAGAGAAATTCAAATTCAAATTGATTCAAATGAACAAGTAATATCAACTTTAAATTTAAATTCAAAAGAATATGATAATAAATTAAATATAAATTTAAATTTAGTTAAAAATATTAATGAAAAAATTAAAAATTTGTCATTTAAAATTGTCTCATCTCCAGATAAAATTGAAGCTTTAGTAAAACAAACTGAAGATTTAATTGAATTATTAAAAAATGATTTAAATGATATATCAAATAATTTAAATAATTTAAATTTATTGAATTCAAATTTTACTGAATTAATCAAAGGAGTAAATTATTGTTATTCTGTTTTTGAAGAATTTGGATTAGTTAATCAAAATTTAATTAATTCAAATAATGATATTATTTCAAAAAAAGAATTAATTGTTCAGAAAAATTTGGAATTTGAAAAAATAAATTATGAAATTGGACAATTGAATAAAAAAAATAATGAAATTAAACAAGTCATTGATGAAGGAAATAAAAATACAATGGAAAACCAAACTAAGAAAAAAAATGAATTAAATAATATAAAACAAAGGGTAAATGAATTAAATAATAAAGTAAGTAAATTAGAAAGTGACAAACAAAATAATGAAAAAAATTTAATGGATATTGATAGTAATATTGAAGATGTTAAAATTGGTATCAATAATATGAATAAAAATTATCAAGAATATATGACCCAATTATATAATTATGTTTTAAATACTCAATCATATTTAAATAGTATAAGACAAGAAATTTTTGGAAATATAAATATTAACTAAAAAAATTAATTTTTATTTTAAGGATTATTATTTTATATTAAAATATTTTTTAAACTATTCAAATATTAAAATTAAAATTAATAATTTAGTTTTTTATTATTCAATTAAGTTAGAAACTCCTTATAAAATTACCCTTATATTTTTTTATTACATAATATCTATTTTTGATATTCAAAAAATATATTTTCATAAATTAATTCCTAATAATTGTTAATTTTCATATTCTATAATAACATAAATATATTATTTTTTTCTTTTATCTATTTTATTTAAGTATATTTTTATTTTTTTTTAATTAAATATATATTGGATAAATGTAAAAAATAAAAATTTATTATCATTTTTATATTTCTCTTTTTTTATTGTTTTTATAATTAATATTGAAAATTTTGATTTAATCATTTTTTGTTTTTGATTTTTTAATTTTTTATTTCAGAATTTGGTATGAAAAAATAAATAAATTAAAAATAATTTTTATTTTAAAAATAATCCCAATACATAATTAAATTATCATAAAAAGAACAAGATAAAATATTAATTTTTTCTTCATTTTCTTTTTTCTTAATATCAATCCCATAAACAATAGTTTTATGAAATTTATTTTCTTTTTCAGTAACAGGTAATCTTAATAAATGATTCATATCAAATTGTATATTAACATCCCAAATATTAAATCCTTCATAAGAACAAGCCATAAAAATTAAATTTTTATCTTTTAATTTTTCTTGTCTCATATCCCAAATCATATGATTAGTATTAATTTTTTTAATTTCATTTTTAAATTGTCTTAAATCAATAAAATTAATTTTTTCATCATAAGAACCAGTTAAAAGTATATTTTCATTAAAATTTAATTTAATAATTGAATTAATACTTGAATTATGACTTTTATTTATTGAAATACATTTATGATTTTCTCTAATATCCCATAATTTAAGTAAACAATCTTCACTTCCAGTTAAATATAAATTATCATTAATTATATATATTGACCATAAACCATATTCATGTGATTTTATTTTTGATATTGTTTTATTTTTATTTAAATCTTCATAAAAAGTAAATCCATCATTTGTTCCAAAAAGACATTTATTATTATCTTTATATAATTCAATTAAATCATTTGATATTAATTTATTCTTTTTATAATTTTCTTCATCTAATATATATTTATTTTCTTTTTTATTCTCAAAATCAAATATTGAATATGAATAGTCACTATTGGCAGAAAAAATTTTAGTAAAATTATCATTAAATTTTATATCTAAAATTCCATAATTTAATAATATTGTATTATCTTCTAAAATATTAATTTTCCCTTCATTATTAATATTAAAAAAGAAAAGACCACCTGTTTTAATTTGTGTTTCTTTATTTAAATGATAACCTGCAGAAACTGCATTAATTAAAGGATTATTTTCATTAAAAAAGAATTTAATTCTATCAATATTTTGAATACAAGTATATTTACTTAAAATATTATAATTATAATTTTTATCATGAATATAATTTTCCATTATTTAATGGAATAATATATAAATAAAAATAATGAAAAAAAGATTTATAATAAATATTTTAAAAGATAATTTTAATTATTAATTATTTATTATTTAATGTTAATTTTCCATTTAAAAGATCAATTTCTCTTTCTTCTATTCTTTCAAAATTTCCTTCTTTATTAGATGAAAAAGTTTTTGATGTAAAACTATTATTTCTATGAACTTTAGAGAAAGGATTAACAATATTATTTTCTTTTTTATTTTCAAAGAAATTTTCTTCAGGTCCTTTTTGAATTTCAAAATCATCAATAATAACATCTTCAATAATACTATTAAAAATAATACTTTGACTTTTTATAATTTCATTTTCATAAGGAATAATAAAATCAAAAGATAATTTTTTCATATAAAAATATAATATAGAATTCCAAAATAAATTTTTGTGTTTAGAATGAAAATTTGGAACATCAAAATATAATTTATTAACAATAAAATTATTTCTTAAAGATTCATATAATTCTAAAGGAGTTAATAAATCAAACCATTCAAGTTTATCTTCATTAATTTGAACTTTAATTTGTGGTATAATTTCTGTTTGACATTTTTTACATATATACTTTAATCCTTTACTAATATTTTTTTCAAAAATTAATGAAAAATTAACTTCATTTAATTCATTACAACTTGAACATTTTACTTCAGTACTAAATGAAATTGTTTCATTTCCATTTGTTTTATATAAACTTCTCTTTAATTCAGATGAATCATTTAAAATTGAATCTCTTTCTTCATTTTCTTTAATTAATACATTTCTTAAATTGAGAGAATATGTTCTTTTTGCTTTCACTAAATTAAAAACTGAAGTAAATTTTTCTGCTAAAATAGAAGAAATTAAATATTTATTTTTTAAATTTTCATTTTTGAAAATAATATTAATATATGATAAAATATTTTCTTCAGAACCTTCTTCTAATATTATATTTAATAAAAATATTAAAATTTCATCATTTTTATATTTTAATAATTCTAATTTATCAATTATTTGATTAAATCTCATATTTTTTTCATATTTATTATTAATATATGTAAATGATAATCCCATTAAAATAAGCCAAGAATAATTAACATAAGTTTCCATTTGAATAATACTTGGTTTAAATAAATCAAATCTATAACCTGTATTATAATATATTTCAGTATATTTTGGAGAATTTAAAATTTTATATATTTCATTTTTATTTAATGCAATATAATCTCCTGGGAAAGGTAATACTCGATCAAACATTTTTTCTTGATATTCTTCTCCAAAAAATATGTCATCATTTAATAATTTTGGAAAAATTGGATATTCAATATTTATTTTATCTTCATTTGGTAAATTATATATTTTTTGATAATATAATAATGCATTTTTCATTTTTTTACTTTCCGATAATTCTACAGTTTCATTTGTTGAATAATAATTTTCAAATTTAATTAGAAAATTTTGTTCTTTTAATAAATTTTTTTTAATAAAAGGAGTATCAATATTATTACCAAATACACTTTTATTTCTTTTTTCTATTATTCTCTCATCAAAATATAATATTTCTATTTTATCTTCTAAATTTTTGGGATATATTTTTTTTATTATGAAATTTTTAAACATATTTGTTTTAAAAAAAAGTTTGTAAAAGTTATGATCATTTGATGCTAATTCTAATAAATAATCATTAACATTAAAAATTGATTCAATATCAATAAATAATTTATTTTGAAGATATAAATTTATTATATTTAATGATTTATTATTATTATATTTAACATGTTTTTGATAATTTAATAATATTGACATTAGGAAATAAAAAAAATATTCTTTTATCCTTAAATTAAATTTATTTTTATATTCATTTTGAATTTTATTTTCTGATATATTTTTTAAATATTTTCCTAAATTTTCTAATAATTTTTTTTTATAATGTAAAGGTAAATCAATTTTTGATATATCATTATTTATTTCTTTTTTAGATAAATCAACTGAAGTAAAATAATTATCATGATGTTTAATTTCAATTAATTCTCTATCAATATCAAAAATAACTATTTCTTTATCAATTTCTAAATCATAATCATGAAAAAAATTCAAATAATAACTTTTATTTATACCAAACATAAATGAATCATAATTTCCAATAAAATTATAACAATTTACAGGTAAAATTGAAATATTACAATTACAATATTTAAAAGGATAAATTAAATCTTGTAAACTAAAAAAACAAGTAGTTAATTTATATTTATTTTCAGAAAAAATTAAAATAGGAACTTCAAGTAAAACATATTTGAATATAGTTAAAATATTATTTATTTTAAAATTTTTGAATTCAAATAATGAATTTAATTCAATTGAATTATATGGTAATTGATTAATTGGAAGTTTTCTAAAAGTAATATCATTATGAAATAAAGAAATTGTAAATGAAAATCTTCCTCTAGGAACTAATGGAAGTTTAAAAAAAATATTTTCAATTAATTTTTCAATTGGTTCAGTAATTGGTTTATTTTCAAGTGTATAATTCTTATATAATATTAATAATATTTTCATAAATTCTTTAGGAAAAAATAAAAAAGAAGAAAAACAAATTATTTTTGGAATATAATACCTTTCATATTCACTATTACTATGATTTAAATTTAATGAATTTAATGAATTATTACTATTTGAAGCAACCATAAAAGGAGATTTTTCATTAACAGTTATTGTTTGTTTTGATGAATAATCATTATTATCTGTAAATGAATTATAATTTTCTTTTAAATCATAATATTTTTCTACACATTCATAAAATAATAAACAAGTAAAATAAATTTTAGGATAAAATTCATTTGTTAAATTATCTAAAGCAAAGTAAAATTGTTCAATTTGAGGTTTATCAATTGCATTTTTAATATAAAATCCATTTGGAAAACAATGTCTTATTATTATATTATTTGAAATTTGATTTGGATAATCATATATAGGAAATTTACTTAAAATTTTTGGAGATAATTTTTCAAATTGATTAATTGTTTTTATATTATTATAAAATGATTCATCAAAAGTCAAATCAGTCCCTAAACCAATAATAAAAAAATTTTGAATTAAAAAATTATTTAATTGATTATCTCCTGTTGTGCTTTTTTTAAGCATTTAAATTTTTTTTTATTGTTTTTAATTAATTAAAATTATATAAATTAATATTAATAAATTATTAATTAAAAATTTAATTGAAAATTTAAGAAATGAGTTCTCTTCCTGTTTCTGTAAGAAATAAATCATCAAAATTTACTTTAACAAAAAAAGAATTTTATGAAAATATAAATAAAATAAGTAATAATGCAATTGTTATTAAAAATAATATTGGTATTAATTTCCCAAGTGAATTTTCACAATATAAAAAACAAGTGAAAAAAAATAATAAAAATAAAACACAAAATTCTAATCATTTAAGTTTAAAAGTAAATAATAATACTTTAGATAAATCTAAAAAAAATTTTAATTCAATTAATACAGATTTTTTAAAATTATTTCATCAATTTGATTTATTAAAAAAAAATAAACCATCAAATAAAACAGCAATTGAAGTATCTTTAAAAGAAAAAAAATCAAAAAAAATTTATGTTCCAAGTGTGTCTAATTCTAAAAGTAAAGGTAAAAGTAATAATAAAAATAATAATAATAAATCAAAACAACCAGTTAAACAAAATTCAAAAAATAAAAATTTAAAAATAAATTCTAATTCAAGATATGAAACTTTACATTCAAATGAAAAAAATAACACAATAAGTAATATAAATAATTTGCAAAGGAATAAAATTTTAAAAAATTATTCTAAAAATAAAAAAATTAATAATGATAATATTAAAAAAAATTATAATATTCTAAAAAAAAATTTTAAAACTTTTAATCCTTTTCATATTAAATTTACAAAGCCAATAAATTCATTAAATAAAAATAAAGTCAAACAATCAAATATTACAACATATCAAATTAATTATTCAAAATTAATTCCAAATAGAATTAATATAATACAAAATAATATAAATAAAACACAAGAATTACAAAATACATCAAAAACAATTCAAAATAATAAAAATAATAATAATAAAAATTCAAATAAAGAAAGTAAAAATAATATAAGTATAAATAATAAAAATAACCAAACAAATGATAAAGAAATAATAAATAATAATAATCCAAATATTTTAATAAATCAAAACAAATCTTTTAAAGAAAAAGATATAATTATAAATCAAAATTTGGATAAATTATTAAAAGAAGAATTAGAATCTTATGAAATAAATCAAAATATTAGTAATATAGATTTATTTGATGAAAGAGAAATTTATTTTAATAATGATGATGAAGAAGAAAGTGATAATAGTGGAGTTTTAGCATATGATGAAGTTAGAGATATTATTGTTTATTATGATATGGGAGATTTAAAAAAGAATCAAAATTATTTATTTGAGAAAGATGATTATAAAATGTTTTTAAATAAGAAAAAAGATAAATATCTCAATTTTTTTTTTAAAAATTCTGAAAATAATGAAAATAATAATAATAATAATAGAATTTTAAAAGTTAATGATAATAAAAAACAAACTCCTCCAACTAATGATACTAATAAAACTAAAAAAACTTTTATAAATGAAATTAAGAATGATAACTAAATCTTATTTAGTTAGAATTTTTTAATAATTAAATTTACGTTAATTTTTACTTAATATATAAATAAATTAAAATTTTTAGAGAATTATTAACATAGATAAATAATAAATTGAGAATGTCATATTCACTAATAGGGAAAATTTGTAATAAAATAATATCAAAAAAAAAAATATATTATCCTAGTTTTAAACAATCAACTATTTCATATGATTATTATTTAGATGAAGATGGGAATGCTATAATAAATAAAGGTATAAATGTTGAATTAAATAAACAAAAATTAAAAAATTTTTTAATTGAATTATCAAAAAGTGATGAAAAAAGAAATATAGAAAGAAAAAAATTATTAAAGAAACTAACAGGAGAAAAAAATTTATATTTATTTGAAAAAAAAAATAAAGAATATATTGAAATTAGAAATATAAGAACAAAGAATATTTTAAAACAAAGACATGATGAAAAGATAAATGATGTAATTTATAGACCAAATTATCAAGCAATTTATCCTAGTATACATATGACAATATTTCCAAAAAGTTATGAAAAAGTAAATAATCATAATATTGATAATTCAAATGATAATTCTAATAAAACAAAGTTAAATTCTTGTCCTAAAAACTTAAAAAAATATCATATTAATTCTGAACACAAGAAACTTATTCCTATTGAGGAAAATAATAAATTTAATCTAATTAAAAATATTGAAGATAATATTGATATTAACAGTAAAAATTGTATTAATAATATCAGTAAAGAAAATATTAATAATAATACAAATATATTAGGAAATAAAAGTTTCAAATTAATAAATAAAAATACTGAAAATAAATATAAAAATAAATATACTCTGAATTTAAATAAAAATTCAAAATCATCTTCAAGTATATATAAAAATAAAAAGTCAATTAAATTTAAACCACTTGAAGCTTTTTATTCATATTCACCTAATTATGATTATATAAAAGAAGATACTACAAAATCATTTGTTCATTATAATAGAGAACAAGAAAAAGATATAAGACATAAAAAAATAACAATGACAAAGAAAAAAATATATAATATTAAGTTATTAAATTCATATTTTAATGAATATGAAGTAATAAATATTTGTAATGAAGAAAAAAAAAAAAAGGAAAATAAAAGAAAAAATAATAGCCAAAATATACTTTTAAATTATAAAAATATTTTTAATCTATAATAAATATTTTTATGAATCAAAATCAAAAAAAATAATTTAACACTTTTTTAATATTAATATTCAAAAATTAATTTCATAAATTATAAATAAGAAATTAAATATTTATCATTTCTTCATCATCATTTAACTCAGTATAATTTTCTCTATTTTGTTTTATAATAATAGCTTTATTTTCTCTAATAACTCCTAATAAAATTAACAAAGTAACACTTATAATAAAAATAAAAAATACAAAATAATTCATAGAAAATCCATTTTCATTATTTTTTATTTTTCTAATTTGAATATTAATAGGTTTATATTTTTCAATAAAAGATTGTTCTCCTTTTTTTCCAAATCCAGTTATTTCAACTCTATAAATACCTTCTCCAATATTTTTTCCAATTAATTCAGTAAAATCTTCTTTTGTTATATTTGTATTTGTATCATTTAAATGAGTTTCATTTACTATCATTCCTCTTAAATCAGTATCATTTAAATGTGTTTTATTTAATTCAGTATTATTTATAATAATTTTATTATCTTTTTCTTTATTTTTAATTTCAAATTTATGTTCTTTTGTTTTATCACCATCCATTTGTTTTAAATGAAGTAAAAATTTATCATATGTTAAAAGAACATCTTTTTTAATAGTAAATGAATAATCATTTGCTAAATTTTTAAATGAACTAACATGAATTGGTCTTTGATTATAAATAAGAATTGATTTACAATTTAATTGATTTAAATTTAAATCTTCATTTAAATTAGAAACCATATTTTTATCTTTTACATTTAAAAATTCTTTTACATTTTTAATTAATTCTGTATTATCAAGAGATGTTAAATAATATTTACTAAGTAATAATTCAACTTTAAATGTAGGAATAAAGTGTTTTATTTTATCATTTGTTAATAAATATGATTGATTAATACAATTATCATTAATTAATGTTGAATTCTCATTTAATAATTTTAAATTTTCTGGTTTAATTAAATTATGTATTGTATGATTTGTATAAAAAATTTTAAAAGATAATTCTTTTTTATCATTTTCATTTTTTAATTTATTATCAGATTCAATTTTTAAAATTAAAGATTTATCTTTATTCATTTTTATTAAAACAGTATTATCAGATAATTTTTCTTTAATCATTGTACTATTATCTTGTTTTTGAATTTTAACTTTTGTACCTTTTCCACTTTGAATAATAATACTTTTTTCAATTTTATCCTTATCACTATCATAAAATTTATTATCAGTTTCATTAGTATCATTTAATAAAAATTTATAAAAATGAGGAACAGAATTTTCTGTTGTATCATCATTATGTTCAACCCATTTATCATTATATTTAAAACTTGCTTCTTCTAAATATTTTAAATTCATTCTTTTACCAATTCCAATTTCAAAATCATCAGGCATAATAAAAGTATTTTCTTCATCTTTTGGAGTAAATTTTAATGAAATAAATAATAATGTATGTTCTTTTGGTTTTTGAATTGTCTTCTTAAATTTTAAATGATATACATTATCTTTAAATTTATGTGATTCTAATAATGTAAATACTGATTTTTCATCTTTAACTGGAATTAATTGTTTAAAATCAGTAATATTAGTATTATTTGATGTTACTATAACTGCTTTTATTTCATTATTTATATTATCATTTATTGAATCAAATCTATATGTTATAAAATTTTCTTCATTTAATTTATATTGTGATAAATCAAAATAGAAAAAATATTTATTAAAAGTTATAAATTTTTCAAAATGTAATTTTCCTTCTTTTAATTCAATTGGTTTAAACCCTTCAAATTTAGTAATTAAAATTAAGAACTTATTTTTATAATAAGGTTTTTTTTCTGTTTTTTGATTAGTAATTTTAATATAATAAGTTTTATTAGGGAAAAGACTAATAACAGTTGAAATTAAATTATCATCACTTGAATAAATTTCTTTATATTGAGTCTTATTAGTATAAATTGTAACTAAATCTTTATCAAAATTATTAATTTCAAAAGAATATTTCTGTTTGTCTTTTACTGTAAAAGTACAAATTCTGTAATTTAAAGAGAAAAATCTACTTAAAAGATAAGGTTGATTTTCTTGAAGTTCAACATCATCATTTTCTCTATAAAAAGAAACATAATCTTCATAAAAATAATGTTTATCTTTAAAAATAATATATGCATAATCAGTTTCATTTGAAATATTTAAATCTTTACTTTTTACAATAATATCTTTTCTCTGAACTACAAATCTTAATGAATTATTTTGAGTTTCACATTCTCCTTCTGATAAGATACAATTTACTAAATCTAAATTAGTTGTTACTAAACCTTTAACTGTAAATCCTGTTGCTTGTTGAAAATGAATTATTAAATCTGCTTTGTCATTATCAGTTGAATTTAATCTAAATTTAAATGCTTGAATTGGATTTTCTTTTGTTATTTCTAAATGATAATTTTGATAAGGTGATAATTCAATTATTTCATTTGAACCTTTTGTATAAATTATTAATGTTATTAAAAATAATAATGAGATAAAGGATTTAGACATTTAATATATAATGATTTTATTTTTTTATAAAATAAATTAAGAATATAATATATAATATAATATATATTGATATTTAAAAATAATAAATTTTAAAAATCTTAAAATAATAACTGAAATAAAAAAAAATTAATAATTTTTTTTTATTTAAGGAATTTGTTTACCATATAAAGTATTACTAACTTTAATCGCTTTTTGTAAAATTAATTTAATATCTAAATCATTTACATGATGTAATAAAATATCTAAATATTCACTTTTTTCTTCAACTTTTGCAAATTTTGGTTTTAAACATTTAAAAATTGATATAACAATACATTCAATAAAATTTAAATGTTGTCCTTTTAAAAATCCTTTATTTCCAATATAATGAAATTCAATAAATTCATACATAAAAATAATATCCCATAAATAAATTACATTTTCAAATTTAAATTCTCTTGAAAAAAGACAAATATACCATCTTAATAAAAATAAATCTGGATCAACTTCTCCTTGATGTAAATATTTTACTAATCCTTTATCTATTTCAACTAAATCTATAAAAAATAATTTATACATTCTTTTTTTAAGATCACTATCATTACAATTCATTATTTCTTCACTTGTTAATTTTAATTTTTCTTCAATTGTTTTTTGACTTAAAAAACTTTTTCTATATTTTTCTTGATTATAACTATAAAAAATTGTTAAATCTTTTTCCATTAAACTTTTAAAAATTTGATATATATCACATTCTAAGAATCCATTATTTGAATGAAGTAAATAATATAAAAAAGTTTCATCATTTTTGATAAATGTTTCATTTAAATAATAATTTTGATAAAGTGCATATAATAAAATAGAACAAATTTCACTCATTCCTTGATGATAACCAGGTTTAGGAAATTGTTTAGAATAAATATATAAAATAGAACAAAGACTATTTTTTATTTTTTTATCTTTATAAAATTCCATATCTTGATAAGTTCTATCAATATCAATTTTAATTAAAGATAATAAATCATAATCTTCATTTAATAAATCTTTTTTTGCATTTTCATATATTTCATGTCCTTTTTCTTCATTTATATCAATAAAATTATATATTTCTTTTGTAATATATTTTTCCTTTAAATCTAAATAATTACTTCTATTATCTGCAATTTTTTGTTTCCAATTTTCTGGTTCATTATATGGAAGAATATTTAAAAATATTTGCCATACTATTGGTCGATATTGAGGTTTTAATTCACCATATTTTACTTTATTCATTATATTTTTAATTGTTTCATTTGGATTTTTCATATGTTGAACAAATTTATAAAATGCTTTATATACATATTCTCTTGCATATTTTATATCATTTTTATCTTCCCCTTTCCGGATCATTTCGTAAATTCTGTCCATTAATAAATATTATTTTGAATTAAAAAATAATAAAAAAATAAAAAATTTCATAATTTCAAAAAAAAAAATATAATAGAATATTTTTATAAATCAATAATATAAAAAAAAAAAAAATAAAAAAAGATGCAATCTTCAAATGAAAAAGAAGAAGAAATTCCAACTACAAACTACAAAATACTAAACACAATATTAACAGAGAAAAAAATCCCAAAAACAATAAAAAAAGTATTCCTAATATCAACATTCCTAATATCTCTTATATTATTAATAATCCAAACTCAAAAAATAAAAAAAGTAAAAGAAAAAAACCAAAATTTACTTTTAATAAACAAAAACTTATCTCAAATTTTTTCTCCAAAAGTAATACCATACAAAAGTAAAAATCACTTAGATTCAATAATAGACAATGTATTTTATCCATATAAAAGTGACATAATAGAAACAATGGAAGATTTAAATTTTTTAAGAGAAACATTAGGAAAAGTAGGATTAAGATTAGAATACAAAGCCAAAATTCATGGTGATAATGTAGTAAAATTTCAAGAAAAAACAAAAACACATCATCATCATTTATTATTAATAAAAACTAAAAAAGGAAATAGATTTGGTGGTTACACTTCAGTTAATTTTGAACCTTCAATAATGGCTGGTTTTAGTGCTGATGTTGAAAAAATTGATCCAAGTGCTTTTTTATTTAATTTAGATGATAAAAAAGTTTATAATGTTACTCAAGGATTAAGTGCAGTTTATTGTGATACTTTTTTTGTTGCTCATTTTGGAGAAGGTGATTTAGTTCTTTGGGATAATTTCCTTAGAGATGGAGGAATGAGTGATTTTCCTGAAAATTATGGAAAAGGAGCTAATAAAGGAGAGTTGACTAAAGAAGGAAGAAAATTTAATGTTTCTAATGTTGAAGTTTATCATGTTAATTTTTATGAACAAGATTTTGATGCTAATTATGATGTTAAAGGAAGATTTGGGAAATCATATACTGATTATAAATAAATATTTTTTTTTTTTTTATTTTTTGTTTTTACTTTGTTTTTTTTTATTTTTTTTTTTATTTTGATATTAGTTATGTCATATTTAAATGATTTACAATTAAATAATTATGTTTTTATACAATTTTATTAAAGTATTTTTTTAATATATTATAATAATTAATAATATAAATTTTATTTTTTTTTTTTAATTTTTCTTTATTAATAATTAATATAATAAAAAAATATATATTTTATTCATCAGAACTTATAGTTGCAAAATCCATTCCATTACCATCTTTAAATTCATTAATTCCAATTAAAACAATGTCAACAACTTGCCAAAAAATATATGCAATATATAAAGCATACATTCCAATATTAATATTTTGAACTTCTTTAAATCCTTTAATAAATTTTTTTGCAATTATATCACAAGTAATAATAATTATTAAAGATAATAATTTTACAATACCATATAATATTCTTTTAGCATAAAAATGACCAATTCCAAAAGGTAATAATAATTCTAATAAAAAAAAAATCCATTGTTTTTTTAATTTATATTGACAACTTTTTTTATCTTTTGTTACTTCTTGATTTTTTTTTTGTGCATAACCTAAAGGACATTGACAAACTATTGAAGAAATACAATTATCACAATTTGTATTTGTACATTCACCATATGCGAAATAGTATTTTGAATCTGAAATATTATAATTTTGAATTGAATTTGATTCTGGTTCATATATTTGTTTCATTTTTACACTTTTTATTATAGAAATGGAAAAAAATAGTAATAGAAATATTTCAACTTTCATTTTTTTAATTATTAATTTTTTTTTAGTTAATAAAACTGTTTTTTTTAAATTTATTTAAATTATTCTTATTTTATATTTTTTAATGATCATATTAATTTTATTAAATAAATCAATTAAAAGTATGAAATTTTAATAAAAAATAAAAAATATTCAAAATAAACTTATAAAAAAATAAATTGATATAAATAAATATATTTAAAAGCCAAATTTGATTTCATTAATAATTCATTTTGATTATAATTATTTTTAATATGATAACAACAAATATTTATATTTTTTATTTATATATTAAGATTATATGAATTGCTATTGTAATTTTTATTTATTCATTTTTGTAAATTATTTTTTTTATTATTTTTATTAATTATTTTATTTGTCAGATTTATTTAGAATTTTTTCTTCTTTATATTATCTGTTGATTGTTTTAATTTCAATATTTTCAAAATTAAATAAAAGTATTTTGAATAATATTATACCATTATGTTCTAAAAAGATTATATATTTTTTTCATATCAGTTTGATTTAAATACAAATAAAATATTAGGAATATTTTACAGAAAAATAATATTATCCAAAATTAATGTCAAATATATATAACACTAAAATTTAAAAAATATCAAATTAAAGTTATATTGATGTCAAAAAATTATTATCTAGAAAAATTTCAATTTTCTCATATTAATAAAGTTAATAAATTGGCATATAAATTTTGGGGAAAAAATGGTCCTTTAAATGATAGATATTATGTACGATTAATATTTCAGAAATTAAGTTTTAGTTTAATAATTAATAGACAATTCGCTGGAGTTTGTTTATGTGAAAATTTAGGGAAAAAAAGATGTTTAATTAGTTTATTAATGATTGATAAAAAATTTCAAAGTAAAGGATTTGGGAAAATATTATTGAGTTTTTGTTTAGATAATTTAATAAGTAAAAACTTTAATTTTTGTATTTTACATGTTTGTACAAAGAATTCAAAAGCAATAAATTTATATGAAAATTTAAAATTTTTCAAAATTAATTTTCTAAATAATTATTATATTGGTGAGAAAGATTCAGATGCTTTTTTAATGGGAAAATATTTATATAAACCAAAGTTTGATTATGAATGTTTTGTAAATTAAAATAATTTTTATTATTATAAAATTAATATTTAGAAGTATAATCATTATTAATAAATTTGAAAATATAATATAAATTATTTGAATTATATATTATTTTATTTCTAAAATATTTTAAATGGTTATTCGAAAATTATTAATCATATATTTTTTTAAAGCTTTAAATTATTTTTAAAATACTTTAAAAATTCAAATAATTGAAAATCTCTATATAAAATTTGAAATTTTTTAAATTACAATATTGAATTTTCAAATTTTTTTTATTTGGAATAAATGAATTAATAATTCTATTTTTATTTATATATTTATTAATAAAAATTATAGTAATAAAAATAAAATTTATTAATAATAAAAAT
>JAJMZS010003315.1:0-23901 GCA_023807205.1 Isotricha prostoma | reverse complement strand
AATTATTGTTTAATTCAATTATTTAAACCCCTTTATAAAATCGTTTAAAATTAAATTAATATAATTATTATTTTTATTAATTAAATCATTAATTTTAAAAAAACAAAAATATTAAAATTATAAAACTGAAATTATAAAATATTCATTTTTTTAATCAATATATCCCAGCCCCCAGAATTCAAAAAAAATTAAATAAATTATTTTGGGTAATTAAATTTTAGATTATCATAATTATTCAATACAATATTTTTATAGTAAAATAAAATATATATGTTAAACTTTATTTAATTTTTTTTAAAATAAAT
Organism: Isotricha prostoma; assembly: GCA_023807205.1. Taxonomy (NCBI): domain Eukaryota; phylum Ciliophora; class Litostomatea; order Vestibuliferida; family Isotrichidae; genus Isotricha; species Isotricha prostoma. The sequence continues at coordinate 23,596 of JAJMZS010003315.1, read as the reverse complement.
GAAAAAAATAATGGATGACGATAATAACATTAAAAATGAATTAGATGATTATAAAAAAATTATATCTGAAAAAACCAAAAATTATTTTGAAAAGGAAAAAAAAATAACAAAAGATAATTTCTCTCAATATTTAGAATATGTAGGATTATTAGATTTCTGGAGTACAGAAGAAGAAAAAAATTATTTTTGGGGAGTATTAGAAAAATATACAAATAATAATGAATTATATTTAGAAGGGACATTAAAAGGTATTAATGATTTTTTTAATGATGTCGAAGAACAAAATAATGATAATGAAAATAGTAAAATTAGTTTAATAAGTAATAGAATATCAACTGATAATAAACAAAATTTTTCAAATTATTTTGATAATATTGATATAGAAAAAATAAGAGAATTAAGAAAAGTATTTTTATTCTTAAATTTACAAATGAATGAAAATATTTCAATTACAAAAATAAAAGAAATTTTAAATAAATATAATTTTATTAAAATAACTCAAGATGAATTAATTCAATTTTTAGAATTAATATGTAATAATGATAAAAATCAAATAAATAAAGAAAATAAATCTTTAACAATTAATTTTGAACTTTATTCACAAATGATGTCATTAATGGAACAAAAACTTTTAGAAAATAATAATGATAATTTTTGTAGAGATAATAATAGTATTCATTATGAAGTAAATGAAAATCCAATTGAAATGACTGAAAATTTAATTAATATTGAACAAGAAATTTATGAATATTTAAAAGGAATTTATGATATAAAAAATGTTTTATTAGATATGAAAGAACAAATTATCAATAATTATAATAAAATTATTTTAAATTCTAAAGATGAAAATAAAGAAAATTTAAATGAAAATATTTTAACATGTGATGATGTTTTTAATAAAAAAACAAAAGAATTTGATAAATATATTAATGAAATGCAAATTAATCATCAAAAAAAAGAAAATAAATTAATATATCTGAAAAATTCAATATTTGAATTAAAAAATGAATATCAAAATTTACAAAATGATTATTTGAATATTCAACAAAATTTAAATGAAAAAAATGATTTGATAGAAATGGATGAACAAATAAATAAATTAATTAAAGAAAATGAAATAATTAATGAACAATATGAAAATAGAAAATATGAAATTAAAAATCTAAAAAAAGAATTAAATGAGAAAGATAATGAATTTAACTTATTTAAAATTAAGTATAAAGAAATGCTAAATGAAAATAAGAATTACATTAATGAAATAAACAATTTAAAAATTGACAATAAAAATTTAAAATCAAATTATGATCAATTAATTAATGAAATTTATATAAAAATAAATCAAGAAAATGAAAAAAATAATATAAATTTGGAAACTAAAAATAATAATTTAAAAAATATAGAAATTGATTCAAATATTCTTATCTCTGAAGAACAAAGAAAAATATATCCATCTAATTATGATAAATTATTAATATATACTGCTGAATTAGATAAAACAAACCAAGAATTAAATGATAAAATAAATTCATTATCTGAAAAAATTTCTAAAAAAGAAGAAAAATTATTAAATTTAAAAAATGAATTAAATAAAGAGAAAGAAGAAAATATTATCCTCAAATCTCAAAATATAAATTTACTAGATAAAATTGAAGATTTAAATAAAGATATTGAAATAAATCAATTATTTAGACCAAGTAAAATGTTAAATCAATTTAGATTAAGTAGATTAAGTAATTTAAATAATAATAATATAAGAAATTCAAATCTTTTATTTATAAATCCAAAGAAAATTAATGAAAAAATAAATAATCCATTTGAAAATGATAATAATAATGAAAATAATAATAAACAAATAAAAACAAGAGAAATAGAAATTGATTCGATATTATATAATGATAATAAATTAAATAAAAAAGAAATGAATTTTGACAAAAATAATATTGAAACGAATAAAAATGAACATGAAAATAAAAAAGAAAATAAATTTGATAAAAAATTATTAGAAAAAAATGCTGCTGTACTTATAACATCAGCAAAGAAAAAAATGATTTCTGAAAGAATTTCTACTGAAAAAATAAATTATAATAATTTTCAAATTGATAGAATTGAAGTGAATATAAAAAAAGATGAAATAACCAAAAAAAATTATATAACAATTGAATATTTCAAAAATATTTTAAATAACGAAAATGAAAAATTAAAAAAAAATAGGATAAATGAACAAAATTATTTTAATGAAAATACTAAAAATGATAATTTAATTGATACTTTAAATAATAATTTAAACATAGAAAATTCTTTTAATAAAAATCAAGATAATAACAATTCTAATTTTATTGAAGATAAAAATAGTATATCAATAAATGAAAATATAATAGATAATAATAATAATTTTAAATTAGATAAAAAGTCAGAATCATTTATTTCATCAACAAATTCAGATAATATATTATATAAAAATATTGATAATACTAGTCCAAATGAATCTTATTCTTTTTCTCGTCATTTAACAAATATTGGTGATATTAAAGAAAATGATAGTAATTTAAGTGATAAAAATATAAAATTATCAAATTTAAGAAATAAAACAATTGAAAATATTAATGATTTATTAGAAGAGAAAAATATTCCAAAAATTACTTCTTATGATTTTTTATCTTTAAGACAAAGTGAAGAAATAATGTCATTATTAGATAAATATAATGATAATTCAACTTCATATGAAATATTTAGTGATAATATTTTTTTAATAAATGCAAATTATGACAAAAACAAATTTATTTTATATATAACATCAAATTATATATATATATTAGATAAAGTATCCCTTAAAACAAAAAAGATATTTATAAGACAAAATTTAATAAAATTAACAATATCAATAAAAAATTGTAATATGATAGCATTTCACTTTAATGGAAAAGAAGATATAGTAATTGAAATTTTAAGAAGATTAGAATTATTATATTATTTGAGAGATTTATTAAATTTAAAAGGAGGAAAATTATTATTTAAATATAGTGATGAATTTAATGTTAAAATGGATGGATTATATTTTTCAATGAATGCAAGAGCATCTATTAATACAATAGCACAAAATTTTCAAAATTCAATTAAATTTAATTATTTATATAAATTAAGTCCAGGATTTTTAAATTATGGAAGAACTTTTAAAGAAAAATTTGTTGTTTTATCTGATGTTGGTTTATTATATTTTGATGATCCATCAAATCCACCTAAAAAATTAATTCCAATTAATGGTTCTGAAATTAAAAAAATTGATGAAAAATTATATAATAGAAAATATTGTTTTGAAATTAGATGTTTAAATAAACAAAATTATATTTTTGCTGCAAATACTGAAAATGATTTAAATGATTGGTTAAATGCTTTTGAAAAATTAAAAGAAAATTATTTGAAAAATAAAGTTGAAGGTCCTAAAAATTAATTTTTTATTTATTTTTTTTTATAAATTTAATTTTATATATCTATTTTTTATGAATTTAAAGGAAATTTTATAATATATTTTTTTATTTTAAAATTTTTTTTTTAATTTTATTTTATCAATTATTCAAAAAATAAAAAAAAATTTTAATAAATGAAAATTACATTTACTCCTTCATATATTTATCCAAATAAATTTTCAATGAGTACAAATGAACCTTATAAATATCAATTTAATAAAAATAAAAATCCAATTAAAGTAGTTGAGCCACATTCAAATACATTTAATAAAATAAATTTTTATAATAAAAATAAAAACAATTATAAACATGATAATATAATTAATTCAAATATAATAATCACTCAAAATTTAAATGATAACTCTAAAAAAGATTATAAAAAGTTTTTAAATAAAAATTTATCAAATAATTCTAATATTTTAAATAAACCTAATTCAAAATTTTTTAATTCAAGAAAAAATAATACTGAAGAAAATAATCAAATTTTATTAGATAATAATAAACAAGATAGTAATAAAAATCTAAATCAAAATCAAAAAGAAATATCAGGATTAAACTATCAAGATTTAGTAAATATTGTAAATAAAAGAAAATTAATGCTAGAAAAAAATAATTCTAATCAAATTAATAATGATATTATTATAAATGATGATAATGGAGAACAAGAATCTATTCATTTTTATATTGAAGAAGATATTAAAAATAATGATAATAATAATAATGATAATAATAATAATAATATTAAAAATAATGTTAATAATATTAAAAATAATGATAATAATATTAAAAATAATATTAATAATAATAATGAAAATAATAACAATAATAATAATAATAATAATATTAAAAATAATGATAATAATATTAATAATAATAATAATATTAATAATAATAATTCTCAAAATTATGAAGATAATAAGATAACAAAAGAAAAAGATATACATAAAAATAATGAATTATTTTCAAGTATAAGTAGTATAAATAGTAATTTAAAAGGAGGAGTAATTAAAAAAAAAAATAATAATCAAAATAAACAAGATAATAATTCAATGAATTCATCTGAATTTGATGTTGTAAATACAGAAGAATATAAAATAACAAAAAATGAAGTAACTTTAAATACAGAAACCGATTTTAATATAGAAAATAATACTGAATTTAAAGAATTAATTGAACTAAATACAAAAGATGATTTTAAAATTGAACACAATCCTGAAACTGGAAGTAATAGTATTTTTCAAGATAAAACTTCACTTTTTGAATCAATGATAAATTTAAATCTTCAACAATCAAAAAGTTTAATTTCACTTACTCAAAAAAATGATATTGAAGCAACTCAAGTTGAAGAATATGATCAAGATAAATATAAACAACAAAATGAAACTAAAGAAATTAATTTTTCTTCAATTTTAAATACTACTCCAAATAATAATAATATTAATAATAATAATCAAAATAATAATAATCAAAATATTCAAAAAGAAAATAAAGATGATAATAAGAAAGATACTTTAAAAACTCAATATTTTGAAAAAAAAATAAATTTTTTTGAAGATACTATTCAACAATATTCAAAAAAACAATTAAATGATAAAATAGATGATAAATTTATTAATGAAAATAAAAATAATATTTTATTTGAATATATTCCTCAAGAAAAAGTTGTTATAGGAAAAATAGATATTCATAGTAATAATTCAAGATATGAAAATTATTTTCCAAAAGAAAATAAAATAATTAGTAATAGTAAAATTGTTTCAAAAATGAATGAAAATTTTAGTATAAAATCACCTCAAAATATAAGTGAAAGATTAAAAATTCCATTACCACAAAAAAGTTCAGAACATTTTTCAATTAATAATAATAAAAATAATTTTCAAATTCCTAAAAAAAATAATTTAAATATAAATATTCAAGGAAATTTTTTATCTCAAAGGAAAAATAAATTTAATATAAATATTAAAACACAAGAAAATGAAATAAGTAAAAAAAAATTATTAAATGAGAGTGATGGAAAAAAATTTAGTAGAAGTTGTTCAAAAAATAATTATAATTTTAAGAAAAAAACAAGGAAAATAGAAAATTATTCTGATTATTATAAAAAAAAAGTTGATTTTATTACAAAAGAAGAAACAAAATCACCAAATAAAGAAAATAAAATAAATGATGATAATAATTCAAATAAATCAATTGAAAATAATATTTTAATTATAAATGTTAATAATTCAAATCCAAAAAATAATTTATTTTATAAACTTCAAATTCAAAAAAATAATAATTCAAGTAGAGGAACTATTTCTGAAAATTCTAAAGAAAAAATAGGAAAACATAATAAAAGTACTTATTATTAAATAATAAGTATATTTAAAATTGTAAATCAGAAATTTATTATATGAATTAATTAATTTGAATCTATAATTAAAATTTAACATAATAAATATATTATTATATATTATAAGGTTTTTATTTTTTTCTATTAAATTTTTCTTTCATTTTTTTAAAAAATGCCTTAATTTGTTTTATATATTTTTCACCTAATTTAGGGTCTTCTATTCTAATTTTATATTCTAAAAAAATAATCATTTTTTTTAAATCATTATCTTGAGTTTCAGGAAGAATTTTTTTTAGAAATTTAAACATTTTAATGCAAATTTGCTTTCTTATAATTGCTGATTTTTTATCTAAATAATTTTTTTTATTATATGTAATATCATAAAAATCATTTATAATTGAATTTAATTCATTTTTTGATTTTAAATCTTCTTCATTTATTAATTTTACAAAATTATCAATAATAAAATTTGTACTTTTACTTATTTCATTTTTATTTATATTCTCTTCATTTATTTTTGGTATAATATTTTTTTTAACATTATTTCTTAAATATTTTTTATCATTATCAGGAAATATTTTAATTATTTCTTTTTGTAATTCATTAATATCTATATTTTTAACACTTTCTTGTAATTCAGTTAATTCATCATCATTTATTTGAAATATTTCATCAATGACTCTTTCAATTATAAAAAATAATATTTTATTACTTTTTTCTACAATATCTCCATATTTATTATAAGATAAAGAATTAAGAATAGGAATAATATCTCTAATTAAAGAATATATATTTTGATTATTTATAATTTGAAATTCGTTATATAAATTATTTAATTCTTTCAAAATTAATTCATGAATATGTGTATTTGGAGTTTCAATTTGATATTTAATTAAGTTATTCATAATATTTTTAACTAAATTATTATTTAAACCTTCATCTTCATTTTCATATTCTTCATTTGAGTTTTTTTTTTTCTTAATATCATTTTCTTTATATGAATTGTCTTTAAATTTTTCTTTTTCATTCTCACTAATTTTTTCCTTTTCTAATATTGGACTATGATCATTTGAATTAAAAGTACTAATAACAGTATTATTATTACTATTTGTGACATTTATTTTAATATTTATTTTAATATTTTTAGGATTTGAAAAAATATTAGAATCACTATTTATTGTATTTATTCCCTTATCTTTTTTAATTTTTACTTCTTGATCATTAAATTTAACTTTTTTAGATAAATAATTATTTTCAAGTCTATCATTTTCTTCAATTATAGAGATTATAGAACTTGAAGAATTTGAATCTTCATCATCATTTTTAAGAGAAATTAAGTTTTTATATTTTTCATTCATTTTTTTTGCTTTTTTAATTGAATTCAGTAATTTGTTATTGTGTTTTTTAGTTTTTGTATTCTTTGAATATTTATCAAATTTATCTTCAAATTTATCTATTTTTGATATAGGAAGAATGATATAAGAAGAATGACCAATAAAATTAATTTGATATAAGTTTTTTTGAAATTGATCATCATGTACATGTAATATTTTCTTTATTTGACCAGGCCACCATGGGAATCCTTCTACTTTTGCCCAAACAATTTCACCTTTGAGAAAGGATGTTTCTATGTTTGAGACCATTTTTTTTTTATTTTATTTTTATTTTATTTTTGGATATTTTTTTTCTCCAGTTTTATAATAAAATATAATTTTTATTTTTTTTTTTGATGTTGAAAATATTTATTTTTTTTGCATTTTTTTTTTGAAAGAGTGAAAGTAATATTTTTTTTTTTGTTTTTTGATTTTTGGAAATTGGGTTTTTTTTTATTGATTTTAAGTAAATTTGATATTAAATAACTTTTTTTCATTCTTTTGATTGAGTTCAATTAATAAAAAGTTAATTGATATCTTCTTTATTATAAATTTTTTATAAGTATTATTCTATATTTGCTTTTTATAATTTTTTCTTATTACCTATAATAAATATCTAAATCAAGAAAATATGATTAACTGTTAATCAAATTTATTTTGTAAATAGAAAAAATATTTGTTTATTGTTTATCAATTTTATCCATTTTAAATTAATAAATAATTGGACAAAAGTAAAAGAAGTATTTTAATTTCTAAAATTACCAATAAAAAATAAAAATTAAAATTGAAAAGTAAATTTTGTAAAAAATTCTTTTTGAATATTAAATAAATAATATTCAAGTTTAATAATAGTTAAATGAATTAGTAGTATTTAATTAATTATTTGAATATTATATTATTAGAAATGAATGAAAATATTTAAATAAAAAATAATATTCCTAATAAATAATTAAAATCTTTTTTAAGTTTACATTAATACAAAAAATAAATTGACTTCATATTAATTAATAAATGGGTAGAAACAAAATAAAAATTGAAAGAATAAAAAGCGAAAGAAATAGAAATATAACATTTTTAAAAAGAAAGAAAGGATTAATAAAAAAGGCAATGGAACTTTCATTGTTATGTGATGCAGAAATTTTAGTTGCAATTGTATCAAAAGACAATAAACAATTATCTGTATTTTGTTCAGATGAATCAGTTGAAAATTTTTCCTTAAAATATTTAAAAACTCCAATTCAAAGTAATAGTGTTGTTACATTAAAAGATGTAAAAAATTATTTAATATATTTTAGTATTCATCTTTATTTTCAGAACTTCCACAAAAATCAAAATTAATATCTAATAATGAAAATATATTAAAAAATAATAAAAATCAAATTAATTTTAATCACGATAATATAAATAATTTTACAAATAATTATTTATTTGAAAATATTAATAAAGTTCAAAATATTCCTTTTGTTTATAATCATAATCTTTTTCCTTTTAATTATAATCAATTTAATAATATTTATAATTTCGAACCAAATAATACATTTTTAAATTATCCAATGTTTAATTTAAATAATATATCAAAAAATAATATTAAATCCTTCGATAATCAAAATTTTTCGAATGGAAATGAAATAAATAAAAATAACAATTTTAATAATTTATCTAAAAATTCAAAAGAAAAGAATAATGTAAATGATAGTCAAATTGTAAATAATATAAACATGAATATTGGTAATATTAATAATTACTTGGGAACAGGAGATAATTCCAAAAATATTCCTCAAATTTTTAATCCGTATTTGGGTAGTGTGAAAAAAGAATAAAGGAAAATTTATTTATATTTTTATCTTTTTAAAAGTTTTTTATATTGTAGTATAAATATAACAAATACTTTATATATTAACAATAATAAAATAGTTAAAGAAAATTAATGAGTATAAATGTGATTAGGAAAAAAAATATAATTATTAAGTAGTCAGGTATTAAATTTATTTAGATAAAATAAATAAAATTTTATAAATTATCATTTGTTTAGAACATAGATAATTATATATTAAATAAAAAAAATAAACTAACAAGTTTAATTTATTTATTTTTAATTAATATATTATTAAAAATATTTATTTAATTTTTTTATTATTTAAATATAATGGAAACATTTTTTATTATTAGTTTAAAATCAAAAGAAATTTTATTAACAAAGGAATTTATAGAATCAAATAATAAAGAAATAATTCAAAAATTTATTTTAAATATTACTGACATACTTTCAAATAATATAGAAAATTATTCACCTTTATATAAAATAGGAAATAAATTAATAATTTTTCTCCCAATAAAACATGAAGAATTTAGTGAAAAAAATGATTATGATTTAATTTATGTAATAATAATATCAGATGAAGAAATATATGTACCATCATATTATTCAATTTTAAATTTAATTCATAATACTTTAAAATATGCTTTTAATGAATATCCAAATAAAACTTTAATTAGAGAAAATATAATTTTAATTTTATTAATGATTGATCATTTTTTAACAAAAGGAATTCCAAATTTTAATGATACATTTGTTCTTTCTACTTTAACTTCACCATATGGAATAAAAGATAAAATAAGTGAAAAAATTATGGGAATTGCTAAAAATTATAATTCAAATGTTTTAAAAAATTATTTATCAAATTTACAACTTAATAAAAATGAAAATTACATGTATAAAAATGAAGATAAAACTCAATTTCAAAATATATTTTTTGATTATATTGATAATCTTTATATAACTTTAGATAAAAAATCAAATATAATTTTTAATAAATGTTACAGTGAAATAATTGCAAATTCTAATATTCAAGAAAATGTTCCATTAAATATGTTATTAAATATTCCTTATCAAATATTATCATTTAGTGTTGATGAAAATGTAACTACAAAAAGGAAAGAAATTATAAAAAAGAAAACAATTGATTTAAAAAGTAAACATGGAAAATTTACAATAATAAAAATGATTCCATTATTAGAAAATAATTTTATTCAATTACCTTTTTCAATTAATGCTAATTCTTCAGTTACAAATGATAAAATTAATATTACATTTGAATTAAATGAAAGAAAAATTAAAGAACAAATATATGAGATTCAAAATATAAAAATTAATTTAAAAATAAATATTGAAAATGATTCATTATCAGAAATAAGAAATATAAATCTTGCTGGAAGTTATGGTAAATTTGATATTGATGAAAAGAATAAAGAAATAAATTGGGAATTAAATAATTTAAGAAGTAGTACTAATACAAATATGAAAGGAAGTGTTTTAATCAAATCAAATAATATTACTGATAATGTTTATATTTGTAATTGTCATATTAGTATGATTTGTTTTGTTGATAAATATTCAATTACTGGAGGAAATTTAATTAAAGTTAATATTCCTGAGAAATATAATTTTATATCAAAGAAATATAAAAATAAAACAAATATTAAATTAGAGTTTGCATTTTAATAAACTAAAAATAAATAAATTAAAAAATTTTTTTATTGTAATATATAAAAAAAATAAAAATAATATAATAAAATATAATTTTATAATATAATTTATTATATTTATTAAAATTATAAATATTAAAATAAATTTATTTTGTGAAATAAAAAAAATTTGATGGTAGATAATACTTCTAATTTGAATGAATCAATAATAACAAAATTAAAATTAACTTGTCCAGATTTTTATGGAGTTTTAGGAAATAAATACATTCTTTTTAACAAAATAGGAAAAGGTTTATCAAGTAGAGTTTATAGTGGAAGAAAAATAGACTCAACATCAAAGAAAATATTACTTGCAATAAAAATATGTAAAAAAACATATGATAAAAAAATGTTTATTGAAGAAGGATATATAAATAAAAAAATACAAAATAATTCACCTTATATAATAAAATATTATGATTCAGGAAAAGATATTTTAATAAAATCAAAAGATCAAAAATCTTATCAAGTTTTATATCACATATTTGAATATTCAGAAAATGGAAAATTATCAAATTATATAAATTTAGATAATAATTTAAGAGGATTTGGTGAAATAATAGGAAAAATAATATTTAAACAAATATTAAATTCAATAGAAATTATTCATAAAAATGGAATATCACATCAAGATATTAAATTAGAAAATATTTTAATTTCTTCAAATTATCAAATGAAATTAATTGATTTTGGTTTTGCTATTGAAATATTTCCAAATATAAAAAAAGATATAAGATTTAGTCAATATGGAACAAATGGATATTTTCCTCCTGAAGTTTATATAAATAGAGATATTGATCCTATTAAATCTGATATTTTTGCTTTAGGCGTTACTTTATTTATTATTGTTTTAGGATTTAAACCATTTAATTCTACAAAAAGAACTGATAATTTATATAGAAAAATATGGAGAAGAAATTATGATTCTTATTGGAATGATTTACCTATTAAAAGTTTTGAAGTTAGTAAAAGTTTTAAAGAATTAATGAATAAATTTTTTGCTTTGAATATTAATGAAAGAATTAAAAATATTGAAGATATTAGAAATGATAAATGGATGATTGAAGGGAAAATTGATATTGAAAAAGAAAGAGAATTGTTAATTTTTGAAATGGAGAAAAGAAGACAAAAAATGGAAGATACTAAAGAATTTGGAAAATAATTAGTTTTGTGTTTTAAATTAATTTTGTAAAAGTAAATTTATAAAGGATGAAATTTATAAAAAAAATAATTGAATATAATTACTATTTTAAATTATAGTAAATAAATCTAAAAAACTATATGGTTAATATTATTTTTTTTTATTATAATATAAATATATAATTTTTTTTTTGTATAACAGAAATTAATTAAAATATAATTAAATATTATTATTTATAAAAATTTTTTCTATATGAACAACTTTTATACATTGTTATTAAAGGTAAATCAAAATCTCCTGTATTTATACTATAATTTCTTACTTTTTTAGAATAAATATTTCTTAAAATATTTGTTCTTATTCCTATACTTTTTTGTAAAACATTATTATCAATTTCACTTATTGTTTTTACTCTTCTTTTTATTAAATTCATTTCTTTTTTTTCAGTTAAATTTTTATCAGATAAACTAATAAATTCATTTTTTGTTTCTGTTAAAATTTTTGTCTCACTGTTTAAAGGTGAAAGTGTTTTAAATTTTTTTTTAATTTCAAATCTATTTGTATTTAATTTAAATATTGAATTATTTTTATTATTTGTATCTTCATCTGTATTTATTTTTAATTTTAAAAATTTTGTATTTAATTTGATTTTATTTTCTTTTAATTCTTCTGGAGTATAAAAATATTGTTTTATTTTTTCAATTGGTAATTTTTTAAAAGTATTTCTAATATTTTCTTTAAATAATTTTTCTCTATAAGATATTTTCAATTTTTCTCTTTCTTTTTTTCCTTGTTCAATTAAATGATTAAATAAATTATTTTTATTAATATTTATTTGAGATAATTGTTTTCTAATTTTAAATCTTAAATTTCCTAAATTTTTAATTTGAATTCTTAAAACAAAACAATCATCAATTGCAATTAAAGAACAATTATAAGTTGGATTTTCATTTGATTCTGGTTCATAATTAATTGATTCAAAACCAACTAAATCATTATTTCCTAAATATAAAATATTTTTTCCATTTTTAACAAATCTACTTCTTCCTTGTAATATTAAAAAAAGAGAATTTGCTTCTGTTTGTTCTTTATAAATATAATTTTGTTTTACTATTTTTTCTAAAAGAAAATTATTATAATATAATAAAAATTTTTGACTTGTCATTTGTTTAAAACAAGGTATAAAATTCATTATTAAATTTTTTCTTTCATTTTCACTTTTTAAAATATATTTTGATATTGTTTTTAAAAATTTTTCTTTTTTAATTCCTAATAAATTACAATTTTCTTTTGCATATGCATTACAAATTCTATTTTGTTCATTTAAAATTTCAAATTCTCCAAAACAAAATCCTTCTTTTAAAATGCATTTTTGATTATATTGTTGTACTCCTTTTATAATTTCTCCTTTTTCTTCTAAATAAACTATTCCTCTTACAATTATATAAAAATAATCACTTGAATCTCCAATTGAATAAATTTTTTGTTTTTTCTTTTTTTGAATATGTTCTAAATATAATACTGTTTTAATTAAAATATCTTCTGGTATTCCATAATATTTTATCATATATTTAAAATCTTCTATATTTTTTAATATTAAAAATATTTTAAGAGCATCTTTATTATTTTTTTTTTCTACTTCTAATAATAATTCGTCTATTTCATTTTCAGTTCCTAATACTTTTATTTTTTTTGAATGAACTTTATATATATTTGATTCTATAAATTTTTTTAAAATATGTAATGTTGCTCTAAAAATTTTATTATAATATTTTATTTACTTTGGACGAAATTTTTTTCCTTTTTTTGTAGACATATTTTTATTATTATTTCAAAAATTTAATAAAATATTATTCATTAAATAATTATTAAATTATAATTATTAATAATGAATATTATGTTGTAAATAATCAAAATAAATTTATAATAAAATATTAAACTCAATTATCCCTAAATTTAAAAAACTTTTCTTAATAATATTGAAATTAATAATATATTTCTTTTTCTTTCTAATATTAATCTGTTATTTTTAATATTTTATTTGTACTTTATCTAAATTTGATTTTAATTTATTTTTCTTTACTTTTTTTTATTTTTTATTTATAACTACTATTAATAATCTTTTAAGTAATTAATAATATTTTGTTTAATTATTGTTATGATTTTTCAATTTTATTACTAATTAATTTAAAATTATTTTTTATGTAAATTATATGATCAAAATCATTTACTATATTATTTGAGATGTAATTATTTTAATAAAATACTTAAAAAATAATTTAATTTAATATAAAATAATTTATTGATATATTTTTTCATTATAAAATCATTTTCAAAACTTATATAAATTTTTTATAACTGACAAATTAAACAGTAATATATATAACAAAAAAAAAAATATAATAAAGAAAAATAAATCCAATACTATAGATATGGAAGTAATAGACAATTCAAAAGAAGAAATTCTTATTAAAGAAAAAGAAAAACAAGATAAAAATGAAAAAGTCCAGAAAATAAAAAATGTAGAAGAATTAAAAAAATATATTCCTGAATTAAAAGAAAATAAAACTTTCGAAACTTTCAGAGAAAAATTTTACCATGATTATTCAAAAAAAAATGATAATATTATTAATTTGAAGATAGAGGAAATGAATATACTAGAATTATTAGGGTTTGGTTCTGGAATGGGAATTCTTTTATTTCCAATTTTAATCATATATATTCGTATTCCTCTTTTATTGATTATTATTTATATATTAGCAGTTTTTTTACAATTTTTTAGCCCTGAAATAAAAATAATACTTAATTCAAAGGATATTAATTCTATTGAAGATTTTAAAAATAAAATTAATGAAATAACAAAAACGAATCTTTATTTTGAAAATGAGCAAAAACAAGATAAAGAAATGGAAGATATGGAATTTATATTAAAAAATTGTATTGACATTAGTGGTGAAATGGATATGACTAAACCACCAGAATTTATTTGGGAAGAAAAATTTAGGGATATAAAAAAAATATCAAATATTAATCAAAAAAAAGTAAATAATATAGTTAGAATTTCAATTTGTCCAATTCAAATGTTTACAGTTGATAAATCTACTGAAAGAAAATTGGAAGTATATCTTAAATATTATTCTTTTCTAATTAAAAAACCAGACTTAGTATATAAACATGTTTTTTTGAGAAAGTTTAATTGTTGTTATTTGTTATCTATTCCATTTTTATGTAGTTCACTTTTTATCCTAAGTTTAGGAATAGATAATTATAATGTTGAACCAAAAAAAATTATTTCATGTGATCAAGATTTAAATACAAATTATTATTTAACTTTATGTTCAAATCTTAAACCAAAGTATATTTTACATACTGGAGAGGAAATAATTTTTTTGATGAAGAATGTATTACAAAAGCAGATGAGGAAAAATTAAAGATATTTTCTGAAAAATTTTCAAGAAATTTAGGAAAGAGTAGTGAAGTTAGGGATAAATTAATTGAATATGGATATGTACCAAAAAAAAAATTATATAATAAAACACTTGGTAATCTAACTATTGATGTTTATGTTAATGACTATTATAATATTGAATTTATTTTACAATATGATTTAAAAAATGTAGTCTATTCTTATACTAGAGGGAGAAATTATTTTTCATTTCATGTGAAGTTAATTTAGATTGTACTAAAGAAGGACTTGAAAAAGTTAAATTATCTTTATATTAAATATATGGAGTTTCCAATTATTTTTGGAAATTATGAAAATTTATCATTTATTGTTGAGTTTGATGGGGCAAGAACTGTTTTTGGACCAGAAATCATTTATGATGATTATTAAGTAAATAAAAATAATATTTAAGTTAAACAGAAATTTGTTTTAGTTTTTTTTTTAATTTTTAAATATTAAAATATTTGAAAATACTAAAATAAACTATAAGATGATTATTATCTTCAATAAAATCTTTAATAAATTATAATAAAATGAAATTTATATATTTTATTTATTTTGTTAAATATTTAAAAACCTTTTTCTGCCTTTATTAAGTCAATTACATATATTATATAAAATTCATATTTTGTCATGAATTTATATTATTTTCTATTATTAAAACTAATGATTGATAAATTTAATATTTTAGGAAAATTGTTATATTTTTCATTTATTAATTATTTTTATAAATTATTATAATTTTTGTTAATTCGTTATTAATTTTTTTTTATTTTTTTTCAATTATTTTATTTAAATTGTTTTACTTTTTTTTTTTATTTTTTTTTTAAAATGTCATATAAAATTCAAAATTACCAAACCAATTTTCAAAGACTTTATAACTATTTTGTTAAAGATAGACAAAGTGATTTTTCCATTAAAAAAATTAACGAACATGAAACTAATTACAATATTGATAGAAATTTTTGTGAAGATTGTTCAGTTATTTTCAATTTTAATATAAGATGTATCAAACACAAAAAATTCAATTATAAATTGGAAATATCTCCAAGTCAAATAAATAAAAATATGCTTGAGAATATTATTGATAATTTCAAAGATGGAAATTATGAAACAATTGATAAAAATTATATGAATATTAGATACAATTTATTTGATTTAATTCAAAAAATTTGTCGAAAAATGAAGATTCAATCTCAAACTTTTTTTCTTTCAATTTATCTTTTAGACGTTATTTTTTCAGAAAAAAATTCCTTTCAAATAATAAAAAATAAACAATTAAATTATTACAAATTAGCAATATCGTGTTTATTAATTGCATCAAAATTTATAGAAGTTGATTCATTTTTTTATCAATTATCTTCTTTTATTGAAGCTTTTGAAAATTCTACTTATTACACTCAATTTTTAAGCAAAAATGAATTATTAAATTATGAAGTTATGGTTTTAAAATTATTAAATTATAAAGTTAATTATTTCACTATTTATGATTTTATTTCATTTTTCTTTTGTCATGGAATTATTCAAGAACATCAAATTGAAGATTTAAATGATAATTATAAAACTACAAAAATTTTAGAAAAGATTTACATTAAATCAAGAAGTTATTTGGATGAAATAATTAAAAAAGATATTTCAATTAAATATAATAGTTTGTATTTAGCAATATTTATTCTTGATAAAAGTATTAATGAAGTTTTAAATATTGAAAAAAATGCAAAAGATAATTTATATGAAATTTTTGAAAAAATATATAAAATAAATTATGTAAATGATTATGAATATAAATCAATAAAAGATGATTTTGAAGAAAATCAATTTATTAAAAAAGATTATTCACCTTTATCATTAAATGAAGAAAGATGTAAAACTCAATATGATTTTAATCATTATACAATTAATAATACTTTTTCAAGTTCAACAAAAAAAATTCATTCTCAAGAAGAAATAAACTCAATTGTAGACAAATATAAAAATAAATATAAAGATTTATATTTATCTAATATAGATGTATCTTCATCAAATAATTTATCAAATATGAATTTTTCTCAAAATAATATTTTATTAAAATTAAATGAAGATTATCTGAAAAAAATTCATTATAAAGAAAATGAATATAATAGTTATATTCCTTATCAGAAATATAAATATTCAAATTTATTACGTTATTCTTTTATTAATAATAAAACTTCTGAAGGAGAATTAAGAAAATTAAAAAATAAAAATTTGAATAAAATTTCTATTAATAAATATTCTAATTCTTTCTACGAAAATAATACTTCAAAATTAATTAATCATAATTTAAAAACTGGAAATATGATTAAATCTTTAAAAATAAATTACTTAAATCCAAAAGATTATAATTATAATCTTGGATTGTAAATTATATAAAAATTATATTACTTGTTTTTTTTATTTTAGAATAGATATTATTTATAAATAAAACTTTATAAATTTATAAAAAAAAAATATTTTAAGTTTTTAACAAAAATTAAAAATTTAATATAAAAATCATAAAAATCTAATAATATTTCTTTTACAATTATTAAATTCTAAAATGATGAATAAAAAAAATTAATAAAAATTAAAAAATACCAAAAGAAAAAATAAATATAATATAAATATTTTAAAATAAATATTAAATTCTTATTTTTATTAATTTGAATTTAGTATAAAAAATTTCAAAAAATAATTTATATTTTAATTTAAATTTTAATTTGTTATTAATTTAATTAAATAATTAATATACCATATTAGGAATAAAAAAAGTATTTATTTTCATATTTATCTATTATAAACTGGTATAATATTTTATTTCAATTTTAAAAATAATAAAAAGATTTTCTCAATTTTATTTCCTTATAATTAAGATTTAAATCTTCTAATTTAATGACACACAAAATTTTATCATAAAATAAAAAGTAGTTTAAATAAAAAAATTAAAATCTTTTTAACTAAACAAAATTATATAAAATTCAAATTTTTTTTTTTTAAATTAAAAATTAAAATGTTAAAAATACTTTTACTAATAATAACAATAATCCCATTAATTAAAGGAGAATTTAAAGATCATCGTCCAATATATATTCCAGATAAATACATAACAATAAATTCAGGATTATATAATACTAAAACTCGTAATTTAGAAGAATCAAATACAACTTCAAAACTTCAATTTATTAATCCAATATCAAATCAATATATAATTTCAAATGGTTTATTAGAATATTTAACTTTTACTTTCAAACCAGTTAATTTAAAGTCAGGATATTATTTTAAATATGGTTCTCTTAAATTTCCATCTTCTTCAAATATTTCTATTATTAATGTTGAATTTATTGAACAAGATACAAATTATACATTTTCAAATAATCTTTTAAAATTTTATTTCAAATTAAAAAAAGATCAAACTTTAACAATAAAATTGACTTTACAATACAATGAAAATATTAATTCTCTTTTTAGAAGTGAATATATTTATATTCCTGCATTTTTTCAAGGAACTTGTAAATATACATTTGAAATAATAAATGCAAAAAATTTAGGTTTATTATATAAAAATTTTGATAAATTAACTCCTTCAAGTTATTATTATAATGATGAATGTCCTCAAATATCATATTATGATTATATAAGAACTTCTCCTTTTAAAGCAAATTGGAAAATTTATAAAGAATCAAATATTATTGGAAATAAAATTACTTATACACAATTAACAATACCAAAATTTTTTTATGGAGGAAATAATTATAATTATACAGAATATAATATTGAATCAACTGAAACAAATGTAACTAATTCTATTAAAGATAATAATACACATTTAATTTTTACATATAAAAATATTTCAGAAACTAAATTAACTTTTAAAATAAATTCAACATTTACAAATACAATATCAAATAATTGGACAATATATTATTCAGAAGATGATATTAAAAACACATCAACAGAAAAAAGTATATCATTAGTAAATGAAATATTAAAAAATGACACATCTGAAAATCCATCATATTATAAAATAGGAATGTGGTTATATTATAATTTAGATTATAATTCATCATATACAGGAAAAAAACAAACAGTAGATGAAATAATAGAAAAAAAAATTGGAGTATGTGAACATTTTACAATATTATACATTGCATTATTAAATTCAATTGGTATAAAAGCAATTAATATTCATGGTTATTCAGCAGATTCAAATAATATTTTTTCAAATCCAATTATTGATATTTCATATGGTCATTCTTGGGTTCTTGCAAATATAAATAATAATTGGATTGGATTAGATGCAACTTGGGGTTTAGTTGAAGGAAATTTGCCTATTAGTCATCTTTTTTATAGTGCTATTTATGGGAGTAGTTATGTTAAATTTAAAGGAAATAATGTTAAGTGGGGAAGTTCTATTATTGATATTGAATTTCTTGGAATTAGTGATGTTTATTGTGAGGATTATTTAATTTTTGTTGATGGTGAATGCTTACTTTGTAGTCAAGTTTATGATAGTAAAATTTATTTTGATTTTAATCAAAAAAAATGTGTTAGTGAATGTAAGGGAGGATTATATAATTATGTTTGTTATGATGATTGTGGAGAATTAAATTATGATGATGTTGTTTATGAAAATGTTAATGGTTTTTGTGTTCAGAAAAGTGAAGTTAATAATAATTCAAGTGAAAATGAAAATGATAATTCATCTGGAAATGAAAATATTGATAATACTTCTGAAGTTAGTGAAACTGGGGTAGATAATTCAAATAATAATACAACAAATATTTAAAAATAAATAAAGGTGATATGTCTGTTCTTTTTTTTGAATTATTGTAAATATATATACAGATTATAAAATGATTAAAATTGATAAAAAAATGATAGTACTTATTTTAATGTAATTAATAATAAAAGTATAAATAATATTAATATTATTGAAAAATTTTTTAATTATAATGTTTTTATTTTTTTTTTAATTTGATATAAAAGTTATTAAATAATAAATTTCTAATTCTAAAATATATATTATATAAATTAGAATTTAAATTTTTTAATTATTAAATCCAAAAATTTAATGTTTTATTTGTTAAAAAAATATTTGAAAAAAAAAATATTTAAAAATCAAAAAAAAAAAATTAAAAAATGAACATTCCAAAACCCTCAATGAAAGGTTTAGTAGACTACTTAGCAGATTGTAAAATAATAACAAAACAACAAGTATACAATTCAATGCTTCAAGTAGACCGTGGTGATTTCATATCTCCAAAATCATACTACGACAACCCGCAATATATAGGTTACAATACAACAATATCAGCTCCTCACATGCATGCCCATGCCTTAGAATACTTATCAGATTTTTTAAAACCAAAAATCCATATTTTAGATGTTGGTTCAGGAAGTGGTTACTTGTAAGTAAAAAAAAATTATAATAAAATAATAAAATTTTAAATTTTTTTTAGAACTGTTGCTTTATCAAAAATGATAAATGATTCTGGGATTGTTGTTGGTGTTGATCATATACAAGAAATTATTGATTATAGTATAAGTAATATTAATAAGCATCATGGAAATTTATTAAAGGAAAAAAAAATTATTATTGTAAAAGGTGATGGTAGAAAAGGATATGAAAAATATGCTCCTTATAAAGTCATTCATGTTGGTGCTGCTTCACCTATTGTTCCTAGTGAATTAATTGAACAATTAGATTATGGAGGAAGAATGTTTATTCCTGTAGGAGAAGAAGGTGAAACTCAATGGCTTAGTATTGTTGATAAGGATTTTTCTGGAAATGTTACTCAGGAAAAAGTTATGGGAGTTTGTTATGTTCCTTTGACTACTCCTGAAAAACAATTGAAGAATTTAAGGAAATAATAAAACTGTTTTAATTTTTATTTTTTTTTAATTTTTTTTTTTTCTTTTATTTTTTATTTTTTTTTTTTTTGTTTGGCTATATTTTTTTATTTTTTAATTTTGAGAAAGTTAAGAAAAAAGAGTTTTGGATTTTTTTTTATTCTTTTAATTTAATTTTTTTAAATTTTTTTTTTAATAAACAAATTATAATATTTAAATTATTTTATTAATAAAATTAATACTTATTTATAAAAAAATTTTCAAAAATCTTTTAAATATTATTAAATTTATTTATTTTCTACTGCTTTTTTTCTTGAATGTATAAATTTCTCTATAATCTTCATATTATTTGATTCATATTCTTTTCCTTTTCTCTCTAATTCTTTTATTTTTTTATTTAAATCATTAATTTTACTATGTAAAGAATTATCCTCATTACCTTTTGTAATATTTAATTCATCAATTTTTTTATTTAATTTATAGATTTCTATTTTTTGATCTTCTTTTATTTTATTTAAATTTTTAATTTCTTGTCTTAATTCAGCAATAATATAATGATCTAAATCTTTTTCTTGTTTTTTTTCATCGTTTTTTATTGTTTCATCTAATTTTTGAATCTCTTTCTTCAATTCTTCATTTTTAAGATTTAATTCCTTATTTTCTTTCTCTAATTCTTTATTATCTTTACTTAATTCTTTATTTGTATCATACAAAATATTTACTGATGATAAATATTTATCATCAAGACCATTTAAATCTTTATTTAATTGATTATTTTTTTCTTTTAATTCATTATTTTGTTTATTTAATTGATTAATATTTTCAGACAATTCATCATTTTTTTTACTTAATTGATTATTTTTTTCATTTAATTCATTCTTTTGTTTAATTAATTGAATATTTTTTTCATTTAATTCATTCTTTTGTTTACTTAATTGAGTATTTTTTTCATTCAAATCCATTATTTCTAAATTATTTTTTAAAACTTGTGTATTCTTTACATTTAATTCTTCATTTGTTTTGTCTAATTTTGAACTTAAATTTTCCTTTTCTTTCTTTAAAAGAGTTATTTGATCATCATATTCTTCTTTTAATTCT
This sequence comes from Isotricha prostoma, assembly GCA_023807205.1. Lineage (NCBI taxonomy): Eukaryota > Ciliophora > Litostomatea > Vestibuliferida > Isotrichidae > Isotricha > Isotricha prostoma. The sequence continues at coordinate 1,371 of JAJMZS010003315.1, read as the reverse complement.
TCAAATTTATTTTTATATTCTTGTTCAATTTCTTTTTGTAAATAAAAATTTTTTCCAAGACCAAATTGTTCAATTTCTTCTTTTTTTTGATTTAATTCTTGTATTGTTTCATATAAGTCAATTCCTTGATTATAAAGTTTTCTTTTTACTGTAAACATATTTTGATTGTGTGATTTATTTAATTTTTCTATCTCATTTTTTTTTTTTGTTATCTCATTATTTAAATCTTTTTTTTCTTTAATTAATTGTTGATTTTTTTCTTTTAATTGTTTAATTTCATTTAAAAGTTCTTCTTTTTCATCAATTTGTGTTGATTTATTATCAAGAAAAGAATTTCTTATAGGAGTTCCGAGAATATTATTTTCTGAATGTAGATAATTTTTAAAAAAATTATCATTACTTTGAGAATATTTTAATGTTTTAGAGTTGTCAAATTGATTATTTCTTGAAGGTGTACGAGGTATATTAAGAGTATTGTTAAAAAAATTATCATAATTATCATTATCATTGGTTGAAGTATTAAATCTTAAAGATTTATTAGGAATATTATAGGAGTTTTGATTTGTGTTGATACTTAATCTTTCTGATAAATTTTTCTTTTGGTTTAATTTTGGATTTATTTTGGTAAAATAACTCATTTTAGTGATTTTATAATGAAAAAGAGTTAAGATTTCAAAAAAAATAATAATTTATTTAAATGAATTAATTAAATGATTTAATTAAAAAAATTAATAGTTTTTTTCATTATATATTGTTTATTATAAAAATAGAATTATAAATATAAATATTTTTAAAAAATTTAAAATAATTAAATATCTTTTTTTATATGTTAATATAATTTGTTTAAAAAATAAAATAATTTTTATAAAGAAAATTATTTTTAATTAATCAAAAGAAAGAAAATGTATTATTTATAAACAGAATTTTTTTTAATTTTTAAACTTTTTTAGTATGATTAATTTATATATAATGAATATGTCTAATTTCTCCAATACCTTTTCTTTGAAATTTATATATCAAAAAAAAAAAGGTAAAATATATCATCTACAAAGTTAATTATGATATTATAAAATATTTTTGTTGAGATATAATAATTTTTATCAAATAATAAATCAATATAATTTTTGAATTAAATTGTTATTTTTAGTTTTTATATAAAAGATAAGAACCATCAAATAAAAACATAATTAAATAAAATTTTTTTATTGTTTGTTTAATTTATCCAATAATTTTTTGTATAATAACATTTTTATGTGATTATTTCTATAATATATAATTAATATATAAATTATTTTCTTTTATATTAATTATATTTTTATTTAAATTAGTAAATTTACTTAATTATCACAAAGATTGAAAATAAAAAAAACA
>JAJMZS010003314.1:0-23918 GCA_023807205.1 Isotricha prostoma | reverse complement strand
ATTTAATAAAAGAAAATAAGAAAATAATAAAATAAATATAAAAATTATTTATTTAAAAAATATTATTACTTTTAATAATAAAAGAACAAAAAATAACTTAAAATTAATTTAACAATCTTTTTTGAAAAAAACAAAATAAAATCAAATAAATAAATAAATTATAAATAATTTTAAAAAAAATTTAACTTAATTCAATTTTTCTATTTTACAAAAACCCAAACATTATATTCTATTAATAATTCATTTTCATTCAATTCATTTAAATCATTTGAACTTTTTATAAATTGTTTTTTTTCAGTTAATAAAATCCCTTCATATTCATCATTTATATCTAAATTTTTTTTTTTCAATTGACAATATAATTTTATTAAATTAATAAAATTATCAATATAATCTTTTATTCCCATTAATTGATTTTTTTGTTTATTAAGAATATCAATTTGTTTTTCTAATCTATTACTAATTATATAATAATTAAATCCATTGAAAATATTATCAATTTCATTATCTAATTTTAATTCTAATAAACTTTTTCTAATAATAGATAAATTTTCTTTTTTTATCATTTCTTTATTTGGAAAAGCAACAGTTTCAATTTTTGATTCAGGTGATTCTATATAATTTTGATTTGGTTTATTCTCAACAATATTTTTTGTATTATCAAAAGAACTTTTTAAAAATTTATTCATTGAAAATAAATTTTTATTTTCTTTTTCAATTGAATCTTCTATTTCTTTTTCTGAGAAATTAATTATTTTTTTCTTTGATTTAATATCTAAAATTAATTCAGTTCCTTTTTTTATTAATTTTTTTCATGATTTTAAAAAAATATTATTTCCTATTTTGAAATAATTTTTTTTGTGTATCCATATCTATAATTTTATGTTCCATAAATCTTACAATATCATCATAAAAATTATAATCAATTGATTTTATTAATTCAATTAATTCATTATCTTTAAATGAATTTAAATTATATTGTCTTGTTAAAAAATTTGTTGAAAACAAGTTTTTTAATTTTTTAAAAGATATTAATTATAAGATAATATAATTTAATTTTTAATTATTTATATATATATTTAATAATATCTTTTTAACATATAATTTACCAAATCTATATATTATTTCTACATTAAATTACTTTTAATATTCTTAATAATTTATTTAAATTTTTATTAGTTTCATCAATATGATCAATAATTAAAAATTTAATTAAAATGAAAAAAATAATTTCCATAATTATATTACCTAAAAGAAAAAGTAAAACTGTATAAAAATGTATATCTAATTTTTTTTTAAGTACTGTTTCTAAATAATAATTACCTAAATATAATTTTAAAGGTTGATAAATTACTAAAATTTGAAGAGTTAATTCAGATAATTCTTCCATAGGATATTTTGGAAATTCATGAATTAAATGAGAATTAAGTAAAAGTAATTTTAAAATAGAATAATATAAATTATCCATATATATTTCTTCATTAGCAAAAATCATAACATTAATATGATTACAAAAATTAATCATTTGTTCTAAATAATTTTTATCAGGATGATTATCAATAACATAATTAAATCTTCTATTATTAATAAATTGAAAAAATGAAGAACAATTAAAAGTAATAATTTCAGAATCAATTAAATTTTTATCAACTTGTTTTTCTCTTCTTTCAAGTAAATAAATTTCTTGTTGATAATTATATAAATCAGTAAAAAAATCAGAAACTTTTAAATCAATAGTTTTATTTTTAAATATACTATAAAAAGTATTATAAAGAGAAATATCTGGAATATTTATATATTGAAGTAATTGAATAACTCCAATCATAAAATAAGTTAAATTTTCATCATAAGATGAATTTTCCATTATTTTTATTATATTTTTTAATGAATTTATTGAATTATATGATATTTTTATAAATATTATACAGTAAAATATAAATATAAAAGTCATTGCACAAATTATAATTATAAATTTTTTCATTATAAAAAATAAAGAATAATTTCCTATTAAATCTTCATTTGAATTCTGAATTTGTTGATTCATTTCTTCATTTTTATGTTTTTTTTTTTCATTTTTTCTCATATTATCTGATAATTTTGTTAAAACTTCCATTGGTGGTTTATAATAAAATTTAATTAAATCTTTTAATAAAGATATTCTTTCACATAATTTATCAACATTTATTTGATTTCTTAATAAAGTTTCCATCATTGAAATTAATTTATCAATTATTTTATGAAAATAATTTAAAAGTAAAAGACAAGTTAACATAATGAAAATATTTAAAACAATTAAAGCAATAATAAATATAATTAAACTAACAAAATTAAATCTTAATTGTTTATCAGAATTATCATCAATTTCAACTTGTAAAGAATAATAATGATTAGAATAATCAAGATAAGAAATTAATATTTCATAAATAAAAATTTGATTTTCATTAAATTTAATATTTGAATTATTATTCATAATTTCAATTGGATTATAATTTTCATCAACTTTAATTTTATAAATGTTAGCATTAATAAAATTATCATCATTAGTAGTCATAATTAATTTATTTATAAAAGTTTTCATTAAATAATCAAATCTAACTGGAATTAATTTATTTAAAACTAAATTACCATCAATATAAGATAAATAAATTTCATTTTTTAATACATTAGAATATTTTTTTATTTCTTTAACTCCACTTTTTTCAATATATGTTTTTAACTCATTAAATAAAGGAGTTATTTCAGTTAATTTTAATTGTAATTCATATTTAATTAATTCATTTAATTCATTAAAAGATTCAAATTTAGAAATATAATTAAATAAATATTGATTACAATTATCATTTTCATCACATATTTTTAATAAAGATAAATAAGAAACCATTAAATTTAAAATAAATCTATTAAAAACAGAAGTCTTACGATATAAATTCATTTTTTTTTCTAATCTAATATTTTGTATATTTTCAAAAACTAAACAAAAAAAAGAAACAATAATTAAAATAATATTAAAAATAATAATAATATAATTTCTATTTTGATTATTATTTTGAGGATCAATTTTTTTTCTTCCAACTGAAGTATTAACAGAAAATAAAGTTGAAGAAACACTTTGTTGTGATGCTTGTGATTTTGTATCAAATGCAAAAGATGAATAAATTGTATTAAAATTTGTTATATTTTTATTTTCATCTTTATTTTTATTATCTTTACTTGCACTTTGAAAATCTTCATCTTTTAATTGCCAATTTACAATTGATTTTTCTTTTCTTATTTTTATTCCTTTATTTTTATTTTTAAATTGTTTAATTGAATAAAAACAATATTCATAATCTTTATCAAAAACTGAGAATAAATATATAAATTGATATCTCATTCTTTTAGATCTTAATAAAGTTGATTCATTTAAATGTTCAATTAATTGATTAATTAATTTAATTTCTTCTGGATTACACATTGTTTCTAATTTTTTTATTTTTTCATAAATATAAGAACAATATTTAGTTAAATCATACATATAAGTATTTTCATCTTGTAAAAAATCATTTATTTCAATTAAAATATCATATCTTTTTAAAATTGATAATAAAGATTTATTAATATACATTATTTTTTCTAATGAATTACTTAAAGTAAAAATAAATTCTTTTTCTGAATGAATATATTTTTTTGTTACAATTAAAATATCTTTTCCTAATTTATATGTACCGTCAACATAAGCAATATTTTCTTCTAATTTTGGATAAATTCCATATTCATATACAAATTGTTTTAAATCATGATCTTTATTCCATACTATAAAATGAAATTTTTGAGGAGAAATCTTTGTTTTATTTGTTTCTATTTGAATTTCGTCATTAAAAAATTTATCTGTTCCTATTTTTTGAAATTCAGGAGGAATTAAATTATCAAATGATTTATACCAATATATATTTAAATCTTTTCCTATTTTTATTATTTGACTTGTTCTATTTATTAAATCAACTTTTATTTTTAATATTTTTTCATTATTGTAACATTTATCTAAAACTTCTTCATACATTCCTATATCACTTGATATTAACATCATTCCTGATAATGAAAAAATTTTGTTAAATAAACTTTCTAATATTATTCTTAATAAAAGTTTTTGATATTCATTTTTGATTGGACTTGTTATTATATATTGATATGAATTTTTTAATATTGTTTCTGATTTTGCAACTTTAACTGAAATAGAAGTAAAATCAATTGGATTTTTTATAAAGTCATTTGATAAAAATTTTTCCATATCATCAATAAAATTTACAATAACATTAAAAATTTTAAATAAAGTTTCATTATATAATAACATATCCATATTATCATTAATTGAATGTTTTTCACATAAAATTTGATAATAATATCTTAAATTTATATAATAAATATAATTTGTAAATTTTAATTTGTTTAATATTTTCCTTATTTCAAATATTAATTGAAAATAATTATTCAAATCTGTTAAAAGTTCCATAAAAATTTTAGATATTATATAATAAAATAAATTTAAATTTTTATCATTATTAGGATGTGTTGAATTTTCTTTAAATAACATTGATAATTTATTTAAAACAATATAATTTAATTCTTTTTTAATATCTTTAGTATTACTATTAATACTTTTTATTATAGATTTTTTAGGAGTATTATCATTCATAATAATAGTTTCTTCTTCTCCAACAATTGTAGAATTTTTAGAAATTAAATATTTAATTTCATTATCTCTTATTTTATTATTAAAACAAATATTTCTTAATAAATTATCAAAATAAGGAGTTTGATAATATTCATATAATAATTCAAATTGTTGAATATTTTGTTTATTTGAATCTTCCATTGGAGTTCTTATTAAACTATTATATTTCTTTTTCATTATTTTATAAGTTATTATTAATGGAATTAATAAACTTAACAATATATAAATTACAAATAAATATGTTTCAATTGTAATTGATAAAAAAATTATGTTTAAAATAAATAAATTTAAAAAACATATAAAAAAAAAACCATAAAGAATTCCTATTATATTATATGTTGGTTCTTTAAAAAATTTTATTGTACCTATTATACAAATTAATAAGATTAATAAATCAAAAAAATGACAAATTTTTTCATCATCAATATTATATTCAAAAGATATTGAAATTTTTAAAAAAGTTAAACAATAATCTCCAGCTAAAATAAATTTTTCATCATAAATATATTTATTATTTAAATCAAATTTAATACATAATCTAAAAGAAGAAAAATAATCTAAATTGAGATAAATAATATAAAAAAAAAGAAATGACATTATAATTAAAACTATATAACTTTTTGATTTACATAAATAACAAATTATTATATCGTAAAAAAATATTGAAAAACATCGAAAAACAAAGTGATCATAAAAATTAATTAAAATCATTTTTATTAAACTAGAAATTCTATTTCGTTTTTTTATTCTTTCATTATTTTTATTTCTTAATTTTTTAAAAATAAATAATAAAAAAAAGAAGATATTATAAAAAACTAAAATTAACATTTCAATTATTATTAAATAAAATGAATATAAATCATTTGAATCCCTTAATTCTCTAAATTTTCTAAAAAAAGAATAAGATATTATCTTTTTAAAAATAGAATCATTAAAATGAGATGATGAATAAGATTTTTCAATTTTTTGAAAATAATATTTCACTCTTAAAGAATTTGATAAAAAATCTATTAATATTGGAAATAATTCTATTAATTTAATAATAAATAAAAATGTTTGATTAGTTATACTATATTTGATTAATTTACTAAAATATAAAAATCTATTATCATCCATTTAATTTTTGAATTTTATTTAATTTTTATAGCAAATATAATCTACATTAATTTATTAATAAATTTTACCATAATTTTTAATAAATAAAAATTTAGATATAAATTATAAATATGAACATTTTAAATTGAAATCTTCCATTCATATTTATTAAAAAAGTAATCATAAATTGTTTTAATTTAATTTATAAAAAAATAAGAATTTCAAAAAATTAAAAAAAAACATTATTAATAAATATAAAAAATATATTCATTAAAATATTAGATAATAATTTAAAAATTATAATAAAATGTACCATAAAATCGTTTTTATTAATGAATAATTAAAAATAATTTTTTACTGAAATTATGGAAATTTGGAATAATTATAAAAAAGAAAAACTCTTAAATTCAGGAATTTACACTAATATTTATCAAGCTAAAAATATAAAATTAGGTAATTATGTAGCAATAAAAGAAATTAATAAAAAAAAATATAATAAATTAACTAATCATAGTTTTAAAAAAGAAGAATTTATAAAAAATATCAATATAAATGATATTATTAAATTAATAGAAATAATTGATTCAAAAGAAAACTTTTATATTATCATGAATTTATGTTTAATAAATTTAGATGAATATATAAAAATAAGAGAACAACCACTTTCAATTAATGAAATAAGGGAAATATTAATTCAAATAAATGAACTTATAATAAAATTTAAAAATAAAAATCAATTAATTATTGAATCATCAAATATATTAATTAATATTGATACAATTAATAAAATCTCAATTAAATTGACTAAATCAATTAAATTAAATAGTGAATTACAATCTGAAACAAATGAAATAAAATTAGAAGACAATAATTTATTAAATTTGGGAATATTAATTTATTATATGTTATTTAAAGAATATCCTTCAAATGATATTATTTTAAAAAAAAAAGAATTAAAAATAAAAGAGATAAAAAATAATGAATTAAAAGATTTATTAAATAAATTATTCAAAATTAATTCAAATAAAACAATATCTTGGGAAGAATATTTTAATCATTCATTTTTTAAGAAAACAATTTTTCCTAAATTTTATTTTATATGTAAATTTCATTCAAAACTATTAAATTATTATTGTATAAAATGTAAATATAATATTTGTGATAATTGTTTAAATAATCATAAATTACATGAAATAATTTCATTTAAAGAAATTGGAATTAATGATTCAGAAAAAAAAGAATTTGAAGAATTAATTAAAAAGATGAATAATAATATTGAAAAATTAAATATAATGAAAAGAGAAATGGAAGAATTTTTAGATGATATTAAATTAATATCTGGAAATTGTTTAATATTTGAAAATGAAAAGAAAAATGATTATAAAAAATATTATATTAATTGTTTAAAGATAATAAATAATAGAATTACAATTGAAGATACAATAAATATTATAAATCTTAAAAATTATATTTTATGTAATTATGACATAAAAAAAGAAAAATTACATAAAAATATTCAAATTATAAATTATATGGATGAAAAAAAAAAAAAACAACGTGAAAAAGAAAACATTATAAAAGGTTATAAAAATAATACATATGATATAAATTTTGATGAAATTATTAAAAATTGTGTGTTATATTTAAATGATAATAAAATTGCTTTTTCCACAAAAATTAAATTTACTAAAACAGGAAACTATGAAGTTAAAATATTTTTTAAAAAATCAATAAAAGATATAAGTTTTCTATTTTATGATTGTGTTTCTTTGACTTCTTTAAATTTTTCAAATTTTTTAAGTTATAATATAAAAAATATGAGAAGTACTTTAAATGAATGTTCTTCTTTAACTTCTTTAAATTTATCTAATTTTAATACTATTAATATAGTTAATATGAGATGTTTCTTTAGAAATTGTTCATCATTAAAATATATAGATATATCTAATTTTAATACTAATAATGTAATTGATATGGCTTCATTATTTAATGGTTGTTCTTCTTTAACTTCTTTAAATTTATCTAATTTTAATACTAATAAAGTTACTGATATGAGTTATATGTTCTCACATTGTTCTTCTTTAACTTCTTTTGATTTATCTAATTTTAATACTAATAATGTTACTGATATGAGTTTTATGTTCTCTAATTGTTCATCCTTGAAATCATTAAATTTATGTAATTTTAATACAAATAAAGTTGTTAATATGGTTGAAATGTTTGGAAAATGTATTTCTTTAATTGATTTGAATATTTCAACATTTATAACAAATAATGTTACGAATATAGAAAATATGTTTTATGAATGTTCTTCATTAAAATCTTTAGATATATCTAATTTTAATACTGAAAAAGTAACAAATATGTGTGCTTTCTTTTATCATTGTTCCTTATTATCATCATTAAATTTAAGTAATATTAAAACAAATAAAGTAACTAATATGTCATGGATGTTATCTTGTAATACTTTTGAATATATTAATTTATCTTCATTTAATACAATTAATGTTACTGATATGAGTAAAATGTTTAAAGGTTGTATAAATTTAAAATTTTTAAATTTGTCTAATTTTAATACTGAAAATGTAAAAGATATGAATTCTATGTTTGAAGAATGTGTTTCATTAAAAGATATAAATTTAACAAATTTCAATACTAAAAATGTAGAAGATGTAAGTTTTATGTTTAATTCTTGTAAATCATTATTATCTTTAGATATATCTCATTTTAATACAATAAATATAAATAAAATGAATTCAATGTTTGAGAATTGTTCTTCTTTAATAAAATTAAATCTATCTAATTTTAATATTATTAATATTTCAAATATGAATTCAATGTTTAAGAATTGTTCTTCATTAAAAAAATTAAATATTCCTAATTATGTTGATTATATTAATGATATTGAATATATTTTTGAAGGAATAAATCCTGAATGTGAAATAATATGTAAAAATGAAAAATATTTATTATCATATCTAGAATCTAATTTTTTAGCTTAATATGTTTAAAATTATTAAATTAAAATATATCAAAGATTTAATAATATTTATTCTCAAAAATAAATAAACAAATGACAATAATTTATTTAAAGGATTAAATATTTTAAAAATTTGTCAAAATATTAATTATTAATAATTAATGTAAATTGTCTTTTTTTTAATTAAAATATTCAAATTATAAATCTTTTTATAATATTAATGAAATTCTTTTATTATTTAAAGTTATTATGCTTCTTTTCATTTGATTATCTAAATTCAAATTCAAAATTATAATTTTATTTAATTTTAAAAAATAGTAAACATAATTTAATAAATTAATAAATATAGTGAATTTTCTTTTGATTCTGTTTTATCATTATAAATAAATATAATACCCAAAAGGAACAATTTGTAATTTTTTTAATTCTTATTATTTTACTTACTTCTTTATTAAAATAATCTTTAAAAAATATACAATCTTAATAATTAATTATTTGTCAATAATATCTAAATATAAAACCAAAATATAATATTTATTCTGGAAATATTTCATTTAAATGTTTATTTCTGTATTTTTATGTTATTGTTTTTTTAATTTTCTTTTTCTTATTGGATGAAAAAAAAATTTAAATTATTTTATATATTGAAAAAAATTGACAAAATATAATTGTTATTTATCCTTATTTTATTTTTTTTTCTTTTTATTATTCTTTTTAACAAGTATAATTATTTCAAATATGATTTTATATTATGGAATTTTCATTTTTTTTATTTTAAGTTTTTATTTGTTTAAATATTGTTTTTTTTTTGTTTTGTTAATTTATTAAATAAAGTTGAAGCAGGATAAAAATTAATTAAAATTTACTTTTATTGTTTCAAATCTAATGGTTTGTATTATTAGGAAATATCATTCCATAAAATTATAAGAATTATTTTCATTTTTTACCAAATATTAATTTCATAGTTATTTTCAATATTATATAACTTTTCTATTATTTTAATAATATTGATTGATTATTATATACTCTTCATAATCAAATTAGTTTATTTGAATCATTTATTATTTCAATATTTTAGAGATTTAAAAATATTTATTTTGACATATTTTGTTTACTCTGCTTTAATGTAGCAGAAAAAACAATATTAATTAAAATTATATAAGGATTAGAAAATCTAGATAATTATGATATAATATTTAATGAATATCATTAATAAAAAAATAAAAATTATTTAAATGAAAATATATGATTAAAAAAAATTAATAAAAAAATTTGTTAAAAAATATTATTTAAAAAGACTAAATCAAATAAAAAAAAACCATTTTTAAAAATCCAGTAAAAAAAAACAAAAAATAAAATTAAGCATTAGCTTGTTCAACAATAACTTTACTAATTTTTTTAATAGTCTCATCATAATTATTTCCAGAATTCCTTAAATCATTTTTAACTTGTTTAGAATTCATACAAGTTTCTTTTTTGAAATTTTCTAATTTATCTCTCATATCTAATCTCAATTCATCAAGTCTTCTATTAACATAATCATCTTTATTAGGATTACTAACAGATTTTTCAAATTGAGTAATTAATTTATAATAATTTTGAATATTATCCATAATTGCTTGAACATTATCTTCAGTATATTGAATATTATGTAAAGGAATTTTATTTGGTACATAATCACCAACATAACTATTATTTAATTTATTTAAAAATTTATCAGTTGGAGGTTGTAATTTTTTAAAAAATTGTCTTTTTAAATTAATATTATTTTCAATTGTTTGAATTTTTTCTTTTAATTCATCAATACTTGCTTTTTTATCTTTTTCAAAAGTTAATTTATCATAATCTCTATTATTTCTTGTATTTTTTAATTCTTCAATTTGTTCTTGTAAAATTATTTTTTTTTCTTCTCTTTCATCATTTAAATCAATTAATTGTGTAATATACATTTCAATATTTGAATTTTGTTGTTCATTTTTTTCGAAAATAATTGGTAATTCATCATATTCATTCACGCCTAAAAATTTCATAATAATATCAAATGCTTCTTTTAAAACTTCTGCATTTTTAATATATTTATCTAACATATTTTTTTTAATTTTATTAATATTTTTCCATTTATCTAAAGTAACATCTAAAATTGGTATTCTATCAGAAATTTCTTCATTATGTAATTTTTTTATTTGTTCTTCAATTTCTTTTTCGTTTTTATTTTTTTTTGAATTTTTCATTGCATTTGTTGCCATCATTCCTAATAATTGTCTTTTTTTTGCTTGTTCTTTTTTTCTTTCTCTTTCTCTTTCAATATTTGCTTCTATTAATTTATGATATTTCGCTTCTAATTTATCTCTTCTTCTTTCAAAGTTTTTTCTTTGATCAAATCCAATTTGAGTTTTTGACATTAATTCCATATTATCATTTTGTTCTATATTTTTATTTGTATCTTCATTTTTTTTTTTTAATTCTTCTGTGTCTTTAATTAATTTTTCGTTTTTTTTTTCTATCATATTTAATTGATTAACACTTTGATTTTTTAATTTTCTTAAATTTTCTATTTCAATTTTTAAATCTTCAATATCTAATTGAGTATCATTTATTAATTGAGTTAAATTTTCTGATTCACTTTTTTTTTTATTAACTTGTCTCATTTTCATTCTTGCAGTATCATTTAATTTTTCCTTAGCTGCATAATTTTTTTTTGGTTCATCATATTTATGTGCCTTTTCTTTTGAATCATTTCTTTCTTTTTGTCTTTTTTCTTTTTCTTCTTCTGTTAAAGGATTTGGTTTTCCTTGTAAATCATTATATTCTCTTTGTTTTGTTGTGTATCTTTCATCTGAAATTCTTAATTCTATTTTTTTTTTTTCTATTTTTTTTGTTATGTTTTGTATTTCTCTTTGAATGTCTTCAATTTCTTTTACTTCTAATGCATTTCTCTTAAATGCATCTATGTCTATGTCATCTTCTTCACTACTTTCTTCATATTCTTCTTCTTCTTCTACTACGTTTTGATTTGGTAAGGGTAAAGGGTTTAGTTCTTCGGGGTTTGACATTTTTTTTTATGGGGTTTATTAGTTATGGTTATATTATATTATTTTATTTTATTTATTTGATTTATTTTTTTATTTTTTTTTTTTTTTTAATTTTTTTTTTTATTTGGTTTTTGTTTTAGTTAGTTATTTTATTTATTTTTTTTGGTTATTTTGTGTTTTATTTTAAATAGAAGTTAATTGAAATTGATAGTATATTTTATTCATGAAGATATTTATTTAATAAGTGTAAGTTGGAGAAAATAATAAAAGAATAATAATATACTTTTATATTAATTTTAAATTTTGTGAAATTTTTTTTATTCATTTTTTTTTAATTTTTTTTTTGATGTTTTAAAATTTATTTTCAGTTAATATATATATGATTAATGGACTTTAAATATTATTGTATCCAAAAAATATTTCATTTTACAATTGAGTAAAGTTTTAAATTATAATTTTTATATAATATTTATTAATTTTTATATTTAATATATATATTATTCCTTTAAATAATTTTTCTATTGAACTTTATAAGTGAATAATCATTAGTTTATAAATTATATATGATGGTTTAAAACTATTATTTATAATATATTATTCAATAAGTTTAATTAAAGAAATTTGTTAAATATTTAATATTTGAAGATTCAATGATATTTATGATATAAAGTAATATTTTAATTTAAACATTTAATTATTTAATATAAATTATTTTAATAATGTTTTTTATAATTTTATAAGTTTGTAATTTTTATTTTTTACTTTATATGATAAATTATTATACAATTTTTTTCTAATTTAATTATGGATGATTCACTTTATAATGAAAATCAATTTTATCCTAAATTATTAATTTGTCCAAAATGTACAATGAGAATACCACTTCTTCCTTTATTTATTAATTATATTAATGAAAATGGAACAATTGAATTATTATTAAAATGTGAATGTGGAAATTCAGTAAGACTTCCTTTAAATGATTTTTTAAATTTAAAAGTTGAAAAAGAAGATAAAGTAATAAAATGTTATATTTGTTCAAGTAATTCACCTAATAATGATTATAAATATTGTTTTAATTGTAATAAATTTTATTGTAATGAATGTAGAGAAATTTTTAAAGAAAGTGAAAAAGAACATATTTTTTCAAAAAGAAGGATTTTCTTTAATTGTATTTGTGAAAAACATATTAATCATAAAATAGAATTTTTTTGTAATAATTGTAGTCAATTACTTTGTAAAAAATGTAATAAAAGACATTTAAATCATAATGTAAAATCTTTACAAGATTATTATAATGAATTATCAGAAAGAACTATTGATAAATTAAAAGATGAAATTAATAATAAATTTAAAATAAATGAAGAAGAAAAAAATAAATTTATTGAAATAATATCAAATGATGATAATTATATAAATACAAAAAAAGATTTTGAATTAGTATATGAAATAAATAAAAGATTAAATGAAGAAATATTAAAATATATAGAATTACTACATTCAAATTTTATATTTTCAAAAGATTTTTTAAATTATTATTTACTTTGTAATTTTGATTATACTACAAGATTAAATAAAACAGAATTTAAAATAAAAGATAAAAATAATTTAGAAAAATATTCTAAAGAAATAATTAATTATTTCAAAACAAATTATATAATAACATTTGAATATTTTTATTTTTTTCAAAATATAGATTTAATAGAAGAAAAAGAAATAGTATCTGAAATAATAGGAATAAATGATTCATTAATAATTTATTCATCAGGTTCAAATTTAAAAGCATATGATTTAAAAATAAATAAAGAAATTTCATCAATTTCTGCTCATTTAAAGCAAATAACAAAAATAATAAGAATAAAAGATTTAACTAATGAAAATATAATTAAAATTGCATCTGGAAGTGAAGATCATTTAATTAAAATATGGATTTATACAAATTTCCTTCAATTAGAAAGTAATTTAACTCATGATAATTGTATAATTAATATATCATATTTTGGAAATAATAATTTATATTCTATAACAAAAGATCAAAAATTATATATTTGGGATATTGAAAAAACTAAAACAATAAAAATAATTGAATCAGATGAACAAATTAATGGAATTATTGAATTTCCTAAAAATAATATCATTTATAGTAAAGAAAATAATTTATATTCTTTAAATGATTATAAATTTCAAATTAGTTTAGGACAAAGTAAAATTAATTTTTTATTTGTTATTAATAATAATTGTTTTGTTTCTATTCATGAAGATAATAATATTATTTTTTGGGATGAAAAATTTCAAAAACGAAAAAAAAAAAATGTAAAACAAGAAATAACTAAAATTGGATTATTAACAAATGATATTCTTCAATTTATACTAAATGATTTTTCAATTCATTTTATTAATACAAAAACATATGAAATTATAAATTTTATAAATTTATCTTTAGAAAAATTTTATACAATTATAGTTTATATTAATAATTACATTATATCTTCTTCTATAAATGGATTAAAAATTTGGATTGGTCAAAAAACAAATCCACAAAAAATAAATAATATTATCTTTTGTTAATATATTGTTTTTAATATTATTTAGTATTAGTAAATTATTTTATAAATAAAAAAAAAATTTAAACTATATGACTTATTTAATTAATTTTATTTATTTTTAATTTAATATTTTTTAATAACAAAAAATACAATATTTTAAAAAAACTTTGCATGCTGTGAGATTTGAACTCACGAGTACGATGTACAAATGATCTTAAGTCACTCCCCTTAGACCGCTCGGGCAAGCATGCAATTGAAAATTAGGAAATAAATTCTTAAAATAAATAAAAAAAATAGATTTATTAATTTTAACAAATTATTTTTTTACTATTTAATAATAATTCAAAGTATTAATTTGTTTTTTTTTAAGAAATTCTATTATTACATATTATAATTATATATTTATTTATTATATTATTACATAATTTTTTTTAATTTTATTAAAAGTATTGAAAATTATTATTAATAATACAATCAAAAAAGACTTTTAATTAAATTCCTTTTTTAGGTTTAAAATAAGTTGTTGATGAAGTTTTCATTAAACTACCTTTTTCGTTTTTAATCATTTTATAAATTAAATGATTATCAGTTTTAATTTTCGGAATTGTATTTAAATTATTATTATTACTATTTTTATGAGGTAATAATGTATTAAATGAATCTTTACTTTTACTTTTTTTTTCAGTAAATTCATTTATTTTATTTCTGACATTACCTTCTCTAATAATTAAAGAAAAATTTTTATTCCCAAATTTAGGAAGACTTTTTCTTGGATTAGGTTTAATTTTATTATCTCTAAAAATTTTTAAACCAAAATCATTTAAATTATCATCTTGATTTGAATTTAATAAATTTTCATCTTGATTTGTATTTAAATTTGAAATATTTGGCAAAGTATTATTTGAATTCACATAATTTAAATCTTGATTTTTAATTTCATTTTTAAATAATTCTGGATTTAAATTTTTATTAAATTTAATATTATTAATAAATTGTTTTATTTCTTGTATTTTTCTATCCATTTTTTCAACTTCTATTTTTAAAAAAGAAATATTTTCTAAACATTTAATATTTATTTCTTGAATTTTATTTTTTAATTCAGAATTATTTTTAGTAATATCATTTTTTAAAATTAATAATTTATTAGTTTCATTAATTAAACAATCACTTGATTCTTTTAATTTTCCAGCATAAGAATAATTTTCAATTTTAGCTTCTTCAATTTTATCTAAATATTCATTTATTTTTTTATTACAATCATCCATAATAATTTCACTTTTTTCAGTAGTATATTTCATAAAAACTTCTTTATTTGTTTCAATATCATTATGAACTTTTTTAAAATATTCATCACATTTTTCTTTAAAACTTTTAAAATCAACATTCATTTTTTCTTTATAATCACTTAAAGTTGCAGTTTGAGAAATTAAAAAATTAAAACACTCTTTTGCATTTTTAAATCTGCAATATTCTCCAATTTGACCTGGAATTACTAAATTATCTAAAAATAGTCTATCATATTTATAAAATCCATCTGATATTTCTTTATGTAAATTATTAATTTTTATTTCATGTGATATTAAAGTTTCACTATTTTTTTTTTCTGTCGGAATTATATCTGAACATTTTTCTAATTCTATTATTAATTTTGTTATATTTGTTGTATGAAGATTTAATTTATTTTCTATTGTTATAAATTTTGTATCATATGCATTAATTTTTGAATTTATTAATGTTTCTAATAGATTGTATTTATTTTTTAATTTTTCTTCTATTTCACTTAACATTAATATTATATCATCTTTGAATTTTGGAAAATTTGAATTGTTTGGAAGTCTAATATTAATATTTTGTTTATTTTCTTTTGAAATCATTTTATGATTTTAATTTCTTTTTATTTTAAAATATTTTTTGTTATAATGAATATTTTAATATTTAAAATGAATGTTTAATAAATAAAATATATTTTAAGAAATGGAAATTGATGAAACAAATACAAATTCAAATAATAATGAAAATAATTTAAATAATATTGATAATAATTCAATAATTTTCAAATCTACAATTGATAAAGATAAATCATTAATAATATCAAAAGAAGTACAAAAATTAATTCCAAAATTAGATATTAATTTACAGACAATTTCATTTAATATTCCATTTAAATATTTAAATTTAATAAAAGAATATTGTGAACATCATAATTTTATAAAACCAAAACCTATAACAAAACCACTTCCATATAATGATTTCTCAAAATGTATAAATGATAAATGGGATTATGATTTTATTATGAAATTATCTATTAATGAAAGTTTAGAATTTGTTAATTATTTTAAAGAATTAAATTGTGAATCTTTATATTATTTATGTTGTGCAAGAATTGGTTTTTATTTTAGATGTGAAAATATTAAAAAAATTAAATCAGATTTTCATTTAGTTGTTACTAAGTTTACTCCTGAAGAAAAAAATAAAATAATTGAAGAAAATTCTTGGATGAAAGATATTTAAAATAAAAATAATGTAATTATATATTTTTACATTTATTTATTTAATAATAAATGTATATTTAAGAACAAATTATCCTAAATTTATATTATATATATAAAGGATAATAAAATTATTTTCATATGATATTATGTTTTTCCTTTGATCAAAGACTAATTTTATTATTTTCCTTTTTTATATATTTGATTTTCCATTCATTAATTTTTAAAATAAAAAAATCTAATAAATTATTTATTATTCTTATATTAAACTATATAACATAATCTTTTTATTCTATTTATTTTGATACATTATTTTTCAATACAATTTTAGTTTCTATTACATTTTTTTATTTATTTTTTACAATTTTTTAAATAAAAATTAAATATAAAAAATACTAATATTAAAAATATATTTATATATTAATCAATATTTAGAAAATCATTAATACTTTTATTTGTTTTGTTTAATTGCTCTAAATTAATCATTTTATTAGATTCTTCAACATTCACATTTTTATTATTATTTTTTATAGGAAAAGTATTTCTAACAACAAAATATAAAGTATACCAATTCATAAAAGTATTAATCATTATATTAATAATTTCGGCTAAAACTATATAATAACTTCTTTTATTTGAAGGATATATTTCTCCATTTTTTATTTTGATAAACTCATTTGAAAAAATAATTTTAAATAATGAAATTAAAAATGATATAAAATTAGTTACTAAAGTAATCCAAATATAAATATTTAATTGTTTTATTCTTATATTAAAAAAAATTTCAGGAGTCATTTTAATATCTTTAGATGTTTCTTTTAATAAAAAATAAGTTGGACTAAGTGATCTTAAATCATCATTATCAATATTTATGTTTACAATTGTAAAGTTTCCTGTATCAGAAACTCCAGTTTCTTTATTTTCATTAGTTAAATCATTATTATTATTTCTTATAGAAGGATTATATTCTTCATAAGAAAATTGAGATTCTTCTTTATTTTCTTCTTCAATTTGTTTTAATTTAAGCATTATTCCTTTTAATTTTAAACCAATTATTAATAAAATAAATGATGTAATTAAACCAAAAAAATCATAAATTAATGAAATAAAATTATTTAAGAAATCAGAACTTATAAATAATTGTAAATAAAATATTGTTGATAAATCTAATAAAATTGATAATATAGTAAATATTGCATTTAAAATAATTAAAATTATATAGAAACTATTGTAACAAAATGAACCTATATTACTATTTGATAAAAGAAAATATGATTTGAAAAATCTTCTAGTTATAAATAATATAATTATAATTTGTAATGTTTCTACAATTGTTAATAAAATTGAATATCTTTTATATTTTAAAAAAATATTCATTAAAATTAATTCAATTATTCCACTTATTAATACCCATTCTTCAAATTTGATTTTATGATCAATTTGACATAATTTTATTATTCCAAAAATATTTAAGATAAAAATTATTAATGATATAATTATAATTGAATATATTACTTCTTCTGGTTCAATATATTTATTTTTAGATAATACATATGATTGAAATATTATATTTGACAAAAATGATTTAATATACATTTATATATTTAATTATAAAATAATCAAAATTTCAAATATATTAATATTTAATATTTTATTTATTAAAAAAAAAACTTTTTTAATATTTTATTATTAATATTCAATTTCCCAAACCTTAATAGTATTATCACTCGAACAAGTGACTAAATAATTAGAATCAATTTCAATAATTCCATGAACATAATCATCATGTATATTATTTTTAATAAATTCTTTCTTATATGTATTCTTATTAATAATAATTAAATTTTTATCTTTACCAGAAATAATAATATTTCCATTTTTTAATAAATTTATAACATAAATATCATTAAAATTTATTTTAATATTAGTTTCAATTTGAAAATTTCTAAAATTAATAATTGAAATAAAACCATTTCCATTCCCACCACAACAAATTTTATTATTATCAATTTGAATAAAACTCATTTGATGAACAATATAAAAATTATCAATTTGAAAAATTAAATTAAAATTATTATTTATATCATAAAATTTAATTGATAAATCACCCCCTCCACTTAATAAATAATTAATATTATCATTTGTTTTAATTTCTAAAATTGATTCAATATATAAATTATATCCTTTTATTTCTTTTATTTTTTCATATTTATTAATTTCATTTTCTTTTTCTTTCCATATTTTAATTGTTTTATCACTTGAACAAGATACTAAATTTAAATTTTTTAATTGAATTAATTTCCAAACATCATTTTGATGTTCATTTAAAGTAAATAATAAAATATAATTTAATTTATCAAAATTAATTTTCCAAAATTTAATTGAACCATCAGAAGAACATGAAACAATATTTTCATTAATTAATTGAGTTAAATATAAAATATAATTTAAATGTGCATTTTCAATATTAATTAAACATTTGAAATTATCTTTTAATAATCCTGAAAATATTTTAATTGATAAATCACCTGAACATGATGCAAAATTTTTATTTTTTAAAGAAATAATACAATTGATCCATTTTTTATGTTCTTTTATAATTGATTTACATTTTATTTTTTCAGAATTTATTTCTTTTTGATTAATAGAAAAATCTTTTATTTTACTTTTATTATTATTTTGATTATTTGAAAATTCTTTTTTTTGATTTAATATAATAGATTTATTTCCCATAAAATAATATTTTTAAAAATTTAATAATAATTTCATCAAAAAAAAAATAAATTAATATAAAAAAAATGGAATAGGCGGGCATCGATCCCGCTGCCTCATGCATGCTAAGCATGCGCTCTACCATTTGAGCTACTATCCCAACTTAAAATTACTATTTTTTTATACTATTTAAAATGAAATTTATTTTCTTTTTTTTGAGTAATAATTACAATATTTAGTTTTTATTTTAGTTTATAAAATGATCTTTTTATTATAAATTATATTATTATATATAAATTTATTTTTTTGCTTTTTCATTATAAAATTAATTATTTAATTTTTTTATTTTTAAAATCTATTTATTTATATTTATTTATAGTGAAAATAAAAAAAAAATAAATAGTAAATTTATATTATAAGAGTTTTAAAATATATTTTTCATTTTTATAATATATATTAATTAAATCTTATAAAAAATAATAAAATTTTAACTTATCTTATATTTATTTTTTATTTTAATTAATTTAAAATAAAAAGTTTAAAATTCAAATTTTTTTTATTTTTAAATAATATTTATTAAATAAATTTTTAAATTACACTTTAAAAATAATGTCAAATCCTTTAAAACAAAAACTTCAAAAAGTAAAATAATATAATAACAAATATAGTTATTTAATAATTATTATTCCTCATGTAATACACTTCAAAATCAAAAATCAATAAATAAAATAAATTCATCATTAAATAAATCAAGAGATATAAATGATGACTTAAGTTCATCTTTTTTAGGATTCCAATCAAAAATGACAAATGAAAATTTAAGCACAAATTCATCTTTTAATATAAGACATGACACTTTAAAAAGAAGTAAATCAATGAAAAAATTAAAACAATTACAAGATGAATTTAAATCTGAAATGGAAAAAAATAAATTATTTAATTTTGAAAAAAGTTTAAATAATGAAAAATCAAGAATAAATGAAAGTTATTCAAAATTTAATTTAAAGACTAATCAAATTATAAGAAATGGCTCTTTAAATTATTTTACATTAAAAAGAGAAAATTCTTTAAATAATTTATTAAATAAAACTGAAAAAAGATATCTTCCAAGAAGTAATTCAAAAATATTGAAAACTATTGAAAATATGAAAACAAGTATGTTATTAGATAATAAAAAAAGTTCTGTGAGAATTAATAAAGATTTTATTAATAGTTTCTTTAATAATAAAGAAAATTCTTATTTAAATTCAAATCTTAATAATAAAAATTTGTATTTAAATAAAAAGAATTTGGAGAAAAAAAATTTTTTTGGACAAACTTCAAAGCTATTATATGAACAAAATTATAGACTGAATAATAATAAGGATAATTCTTTTGAAAGTAGTTTTTTAAGTTATTCTAAAAAATATTAGATTATTTTTTTAAAAACTATGATGAATTAATTTTAATATAATGATTAATAAAAAATTATTTATCTAAATTAAAATAATTTGATTTATTTTTAATTTTAATACCAAAAAATAAAAACAAAATAAAAAAATATAAATATTTTTTTTACTATTAATAATTATTATTTAAAAAAATAATGGATAATCAATTTTCAAATCAGACAAAAATAATAATAATTACATCATATTTTCTAATAGTAATAATAACAGAAATATTATATAGAGAACCTTTAAAAATTTTAAGTACAAAATTTATAGAATTTTTACAAGATAAATTAAATAATACAGTAACAAGAATATTTTTTTCACTAATAACATATTTTGGTAGTGAAAAAATTTTAATACCAATAGTAGTAATATTTTTATTTTTTAATCCATTAATATACTTTTACTATTTAATATTCTCAATAATAACATCAACATATTTTGCATCTATATTAAAATTAATATATACAGACTATAGACCATTTTGGGGTGAAAATAATATTTCTCCAATTATTAATTGTGATATGGGTTATGGAAATCCAAGTGGTCATAGTTTAGTTTCAACTGTTACTTATTTAGGTTTATGGAAATTATTACAAAAAAATAGAATTAATAAAAAAAGAATGAATAGTCTTACAATTTTATCAATTATGATTGTAATAATTTTTCTTATAATGTTTTCAAGAATATTTGGTGGTGTTCATAATTTAAATCAAATTTTATTTGGTTTTTTATTAGGTTTTGGAATGTTTTTTACATATTTTAATTTATATAAATTTTATAATAAAGAACCAGAAATGTTTTTTATATTTATAGAAGAAAATAAAATAATATTGAATATTATATTCATTTCATTATATTTAATATCAATACCAATTTATTTTATTGTAAATGATACTAAATATAGAAATCAATATGATGATCAAATTAAATTAAAATGTGGAAGTGATAAAATTCCACCTTTACATAAACAATTTAGTAATGAAGGATTTAAAGGAACTTCTTTAATGATTGCTTTAATTGGAATATTAAATGGACTATTATATTCAAAATATAAAATGAAAATTAAATTTCCTCAAAAAGAATATATTATAATGAATGATTGGCATAATTTAGATTATAAAAATAAAATAAATCAATTTCTTATAATGGGATTATTTTGTTTACCAGGATTAATTTTCTTACTAATTCCTTCATCTTATCCTATTTCTATAATAATGTTATTTAAATATAATATTAGTTTTTTAATAATTGGTTTTTGTTTCTTTGGTCCAGGAATGTATTTTGGTTTTTTAAAAATTTTTAAAGATGAAGACAAAAATATTGAAAATATTGAAAAAGTTATTAATACTTCTGTTGGAGGATTTTCTACTGATGATTAAAATAAAATTTTTATTTAAATATTATATTAGTTTTATTTTTTAATAAAATAATTATAATAATATTTATTTAAAGAAAAATGCAAAAATTTGATATTCAAACAGCAAAAAAATTATTAAGTTCATATGCAGAAAAAGTAAATTTATATATGAAAGAAAATCAAAATTTAAAAAGTGAATTAAAAGATATAAAAACTTCATTAGAAATTAATAAAGAAATATTATTTAAGAATTTGAATATTCAAATTAAAGATGATAAAAAAAATTATTTAAAACAATTAAAAGAAGAAAATGAAAGATTATCAAATAATATTTCAAAATTATATGAAGAAAAAACAAATTTAGAAAAAAAATTATATATAATTCAACAACAATTAGATGAATATATAATAAAAAATCAAGAAACAAATGAAAATCAATCAACAGAAATTTTCAAATTATCAAATCAATTAAAAGAAAAAGAAAGTTTAATTCTTCAATTAAAAAAAGAATTAAATAAATATTACAGAGAAGATTATAATAGTACAAAAGAATTAATAATATGTGAACCTGATCATGTTAATATTGAAATGAATAATGAATTATGTGAAACAAGAGAATTAATAAGTAAATATTCACATTTAATTCATGAAAGTAATAAAAAAATAACTTTTCAAGAAACTCAAATTGAAAAATTAAAAAATAAAATAATAAGTTTTAAAAAGAAAAAAAAAATAAAAGAAACAATGGAAAATATTCAAATGTTTGATTATATTTTAACAAGTAGTGAAGAAAGTGATAATTCTCAAACTAAAAAAAGTGATACAATAAGTAATTTAGAAAGTCCTTTAATGAAATTTCCAGAAAAAATAAAACAACCAAAATATTTAACGACAGATATTAATGATTATTCTCAAAATATTCCTAAATTAGATTTTTCTAAAGTTTTAAGTAAATATACTCCAGTTAAACATATTGATGTAGTTGAAGGAGAAAAATTAACTAATAGATCTTGTGATGAATATATTGATAAATTAAAATTTCAATTGAAATTTTATAAAAATGGTCTTATTAAATATAAAAAAAAAAATCATCAATTAAAAAAATTAGTTACTATGTTAAAAGAACAATGTATTAAATTAAGAAATTATAATATTCAAATTAATTCTTGTTCTACTAAAGATAAAACTAATATTCAAAATAATAATGATGATAATAATAAAGTTAATAATGAATCTATGGAAGCAAATACTAGTCAAATTGATATTGGTTCTAATATTGAAGAAAGTGAATTTAATTATATAATTAAAGAATATAATAAAAATATATGTGAAACTATGGATAAATAAATAAATAGAATATTGTATATTTAAGAAGAAAATATGTTATTATATATTAATTTGGATAAGTTTAAAATATTTTTTTAATTTTTTTAAATAATATCTATTTACTTTCAATATATTATAAATCATAATAGTTTTAATTTAAAATAATATAGAAACCAAATTTTAAATAAACTTATTAAACGGATTTTTATTATTTATAATGAAACAGTTGTAATTTTT